>JABUQX010123602.1:0-22500 GCA_015478945.1 Trachelipus rathkii | reverse complement strand
AAAAAAAATAAAAAAAATTTTTTAACATATTACCACCACTCACGAGCTGGGCCCTTTTCAAGGAGGGGCAGAAAATAAAATATAGAAACACCCACCCAAGCCCAAATCTAAGGCAAATCTCTCAGGTGAGCGCAGACATGGGCTTTAAAGAGGGGACGATTAAATGCAGCTGGGCAAACAGAAGATACAAGGAGTTCCACAGAACAGAAGTAACTTCAAAATAACGATCAACTACTACCTATAAAGTGGAGGAACAAGAAGAAAAGATAACTCCCTACACTCCTTCCACTTTATATATTAGTATCATATATATATATATATATATATATATATATATATATATGTATATATATATATATATATATATATATATATGTATATATATATCATTTGTGAACCGTCAATTAATCTAGGTTAGGTCTGATTAAAGCAAAGTAGATCATCTAGGTCATTGTTTCTCAACCGGGGGGTCACGACCCCCGGGGCGCGAGTGGATATACGGGGGTCGCGGTGGGTCACAAAAAAATAAAATATTTAATGTACGAAAAACTTTCATTAATTAATTATAATCAAATGTTACACAGTTGTTATTTATAATAAGTTAATTCTTAATAAAATAAAAATAATATACTTGATGAATCCAAAAGCATCTTTTATTAAGGATATATATATATATAATATATATATATATATATATATATATATATATATATATATATATATATATATATATATATATATATATATATATATATATATATGGGGTAATTAGGGGGTCGCGAGGTTACTAACTTTATGCGTCTTGGCTTTTGGGGGTCGCGAGGCTTAAAAGGTTGAGAAATGCTGATCTAGTTTAGGTCTCTTTAAGGCAAAATAGATCATCTAGGTTAGGTTTGTTTAAGGCAAAGTAGATCATATAAGTTAGGTATAGAATTGTTGCATCGTCAATCCATATAGGTTAGGTATAGGTTGACTGCATCGTCGATCTATATAAGTTAGTTTTAGTTTAGGACGATAGGTGTAGGTTATGATAAATTTTGCTAAGTGTACACAGTGTAAATCTGTATATACTTAAACAATCTTATAATAACCTGAATTAGCATTGACCTAAACCGAAATCAAACCTATATGGATCGACGATGCAGTAATCCTTGACCTATCCTAGATGCATCTACGTTGCCGTAAACCTACACCTAATCTACATTGAATTGACGGTTCCCATATATATATATATATATATATATATATTATAAAGAGTAGCAGACAGCAGTGATAGTTATATATATACATATATATTGGTTATATATATATATATATATATATATATATTCATAGCATATAGAATAAAGAAAGATCGAAAAGAATATATATATATATATATATATATATATATATATATATATATATATATATATATATATATATATATATATATATATATATATATATATATATATATATATATAAGTAAGCGTGATTATATTTTTACATTATTTTAGTTTAACTGACGTAAAAAAATGGTCTTGCAAAACAATTTGAATATTTTTTTTAATATTCAAGTACATTCTTTGATAATCATATAAAAACTATCGATTTATTGATAATCGGAAAAAACTATCGACAGTGCTATTCCTACACGAAAGAATAAAGCTTATTCCATTTGTCGGTTATAATTTTCGTAGTGTTATTCTCTATAGAAAATAGAAACATAAAATGTAAAAAAATAAATAAAAAAAAACATCAAATACCATTTACCATTTTTTGCTTTACTCTGGCTTAGAAAGGAACTTTAATTTCCGAAAACGTTTGCCAAATTTTTGTATATTACTGATATATATATATATATATATATATATATTATTAAAGAGGTATTAAGAAGATATATATATATATATATATATATATATATATATATATATATATATATATATATATATATTACTTATATATATATATATATATATATATATATATATCAGGGGCGTTTCCTCCATAGGTGCTAGGTGTGCGCCGCACACCCTAATAAAAAGCTAATTACTTTTTTTATTACACTTTAGATATAAGTGAATATTTGTTCAAATGAAGATAGTTTTGCACAAAAATATTTCAAAAAATATTAAAAATTAAATGCTTTTAAACTCCTGCATTAGCTTATTTTATATATTACTGTATCAGAGAGAGGAAATTTTTCACGTGCGCTTCCCAATTTGAACTCCTTATTTACCATTGTGTCAATGTTATTTCACGCACGCTCTCTCGCTATTATTATTTCTATTCCTGGAATACGTGAAAGTTGTGCGCTCAAATCATAGCACAGGTTTTGAGCTGGCGCCGAGATTTTTTTATATTTATATATATATATATATATATATATATTTATGTTATTTATACATATGTATTATGTTTTATATATAGATTTATTGTGTATATATTATTATAGTAGTATATATATATATATATATATATATATATTATTATTTCATTTCCATGGTTGGTTATATATTATTATTATATTATAATATATAGCAAAGATATATATATATATATATATATATATTATATTATTATTATTAAGCATATATATATATATATATATATATATATATTATATGTATATATATATATATATATATATATATATATATATATATATATATATATAAAGAAAGAAAGATATACATATATATATATATATATATATATATATATATATATATATATATATATTATTATATATATATATACAGTATATATATATATATATATATATATATATATATATATATATATATATATATATAATTTCTATAATTGAAATGACTGCTTTGACTCTGGTGACGCCTTCGGCTTCGGCCGATAAGGTGGGAGCTGTAATCGTTGATGGATGAGCAGGTTCATTCCTTCTCTTCGACTAAATCTTTCTCTCCTCTTAATGCTCGATCGTGCTTGCTCTCTGGCCATTCAGGCTAGGACAGTAATCAGGGATGGAAAAATTCTCGTTCTCCTATCACTCTTGCTAATTTTCATTCAGCTAGAAATCGTTGTAGGATACTCTTCATCGAGCAAAGGCGGGCTTTCATCAAATGAAAGTGCGCCAACCTCCTTGATCCCTCCTTACTGATAAATCTCTTTTCTGGCCTTCTTGCCAAAATATCTGTAAATAACTTCTGTAAATCTGTCTTCCTCCCTCTTATTCGATCTGATGGTTCTGTTGCTAATTCTCCAACTGAAAAGCGCTAATCTCTTCTGCCTCCTATTTTCCTCTAACTCTACCCTAGACGATTCTGGCATTCCTCCTCCCTCCTCCTTCTCTCTCAGGTGTCCTATGCCATTGCCTGTGATTACATTTGATCGCATGTGGGCCCCTGAAATCTATGAATGTTAGGAAGGCGGGCGGCCCGATGGCATTCCTCCCCGAGTTTTGAGGGAGTGTGCTTTCGTGCTCACCCCGCCCCTCGTTCAACTATTTTATCTATGTCTCAATACCAATACTTCTCAGTGCTGGAAGCACGCACATGTCCAACCTATTCCGGAAAAGGAAGCCGCTCTAATCCTTCTAACTATCGCCCTAGCTCTCACTTGTATTCTATCTCTAAGATCTTTGAAACCCTACTCAAATCTCATTTCTTAGACCATCTGGAGTCTCATTCAATTCTTTCATTACTAGTACGGCTTTCGGTGCTCGAGATCTACTGGCGATATACTTTCCTATCTTAACTGATTGGCGGTTTTTCCGCTCCCTCAGAACCACATGTGAGATTCTGCGTGGTGGCGCTTGACATATCCAAGGCATTTGACCGGGTAAGGCACGCGTCACTGCTCTCCAAGCTCCCCTCTCCTTTGGGTTCCTCCCTTCCTTCTTGCTTAATATGTCTAGTTTTCTTCAAATCGCTCAATATCGGCTGTTGCTGATGGGGGCGATTTCTTCTTTCTTTTTCTGTCATATGTCAATAGTCGTGTTCCTCAGGGTTCTGTCTTATCTCCTCAACTTTTATTCCTACTTTTCATTAATGATCTTCTCACCTGCACATCTAACTCTATCCACTCGTATGCCGATGACTCGACCCTTCATTCTTCAACCTCATTTCATCAATTCTGCTCCCTCTTTACTTCTAGAGAATTGCCTCTCGTCTAAATCTTTCCGATTCTTATTCTCGTTGACCTGATAGAATTTCCGTAAATCGTCTCAACCTTTGTGAAATCTTAGCTCTCCTTAAAAAAACTCAACTTCTACAAATCTCCCTCTCTAAGACACCTTCTAACTTTCCTATCTCTTTCGACGGTTCTCTCGTCTCTCCTGTTGACAATATAAACATCCTTGGCCTTAACATAAACAAAAAAATGTCTTGGAAACCTCACATCACAATGGTTGCTAGGGCGGCCTCCAAGAAACTGGGAGTTCTGTTTAGGCTGCGAGACTTTTTTTCCTCTTCTCAGTTGCTCCAGCTATACAGGGGCCTCATCCGCCCTTGTATGGAGTACTGCTCTCATATCTGGGGGGGGCTCTGGTTTCACCCGGCTTTTGGATAGGGTCGAGTCAAAAGCCAAAAGACTTATAAACTGTTCCGTACTTTCCACTTCTCTTGACCCTATCTTTGCGGCGCGATGTTGGTGCTTTATCTCTTTTCTATAGGTACCGCAGCGGCAGGTGCTCGAGGGAACTTATCACTTGCGTACCACCACCTTTACGACGCCCTCGTAGCACAAGGGGTGCTGTGTCGGCGCATGAGTTTTGTGTTGATATTGGTAATTCCAGGCTTGTTCGCTGTGGTGCTTCCTTCTTTCCTGCCACCTCAGTTTTGTGGAATTCTCTTCCATCTTCTGTGTTTCCTGCTGAATTTAATCTCCCTCACTTTAAAGCCTGCGTCTGTGCTCATCTGCGTAGTTTGCGTTAGTGGTGGTGACACCTAAAAAATATATATATATATATATATATATATATATATATATATATATATATATATATATATATATATATATATATATATATATATATATATATATATATATATTCTTTATTATTATATAAATATATATTTAAAAATGTATGATTTTTTAGGTTATACGCTTTGGGTTACGTAAAAATGATGTCTCAAGTTAATCATTCTTAGGGAGAAATCAAAATGTTCTTTTGATATATTATTTACAAAAATTTATTAACAAATTAATTTTGCATTTTATGAATATGATTAATTGTTACTAATTATAAAATTATATTATTCGAATTATTAACTATTGCCTTTAAAATAAATATATAAATATTATTAAGTTATTCCGAGTAGCCTACCATACTGTCAATAATTCAAGATCAAATTGAAAAAAACAATTAGTAATACAGATGCTGTGCGTTGTGAACTTGTGAATTCAGCTTTTGCTTCATTAATTATATTCAGAAACTCAAAATTATTCATTTATTTATTTGGTAATAGTAATTCACAGGAGTGTCAACCCCGATTTTATAAAAATGATATACCTAAAAAATAATAATGAAGAATATTGAAAACGAACTTTACAGGCTACAGCCTCTTAAAGTTGTTAAACCCCATAGACTTTTCATTTTTGATCTATCGCTGTTAGGTCTCATTTGTGGTTAAACTAGTTCTGTGCCATACTTTCATCGTTAGGTATACACAGAGAAAATCTATATATACTTAACAAATCTTATCATAACCTGAACTAGGATGGCCCTAAAACGAGCACGAGGCCCACTTTTTTTTATAAGAAAACCTATGGGAAAAATTTTAAACTTTGAGAGGCTGTAAATCTATTTTTCCTAAAGACTTAAATCATTTTCGTTTTTTAAGCTTCATTATTATTTTTAGAGTATATCCTGCGATTTAAAAAAAAAAATGGAGGTAAGGAGAGTAATAAGTGTATATATATATATATATATATATAGCAGCATGAAAGATATAGTATGCGCAAGCGGTGCGCGGTATAATAAGGTATATATGGCATATGGTGGAAAGAAAACTATTTAGATTTTTTACCAATCCTGGAGAAGTCACCCTTTTCCTAAAGAGAGAGCCAATTTTCGTTTTCATTATTCCTCATTATTTTTTTTTTTAGAGTACATCCTTTGATTTTTATAAAAATCGAGGGTGACACCCCTCTGCAGTACAATTACCATTTATTTATTTACCATTTAATGTTATAAGTGTTTTATATTCATGTTAAGATTAACTTACGGAACAATATTCGACTACATTTTACTTAAAAGTGAACTAACTGTACTTTACGCTAGTCCTGAATTCTACGATAAACCCGTCTTTGAAATTTTAAATTTTTTGAAGAGTAATGACCTTATATCTGGTCTAAGAGAAGTTTATAAACTAGCTGAACTAATTTTGACAATTCCTAATACAACCAGCTCAGTAGAACGGTCATTTTCTGATTTAATTAAAACGAATTCATACATATTGTAGAAGCAGTCAAACCCAAGATCGTCTAACCAGCTTAAGTTTAATTGCTATTGAAAAAGAAATGCTACAGAAATTAAAATTAAAAGATAATTTTTATGATTTAGAAATTGCAAAATTTTTAACTAAAGAAAGAAGACTGGAATTAATTTATAAATAAAAAAATATTTCGTCTGTAACAGGTAAGAAAGAATTATTTCTATCTATCTATCTATCTATCTATCTATCTATCTATCTATCTATCTATCTATCTATCTATCTATCTATCTATCTATCTATCTATCTATCTATCTATCTATCTATCTATCTATCTATCTATCTATCTATCTATCTATCTATCTATC
Source organism: Trachelipus rathkii (assembly GCA_015478945.1). Taxonomy (NCBI): domain Eukaryota; kingdom Metazoa; phylum Arthropoda; class Malacostraca; order Isopoda; family Trachelipodidae; genus Trachelipus; species Trachelipus rathkii. Next base: position 15,737 of record JABUQX010123602.1, on the reverse strand, counting down.
TCATCTAAAGGATTTACAGATGCAAAGAAAAATCCTAAAAAAGATTTGGTTTCTAAGGAGACAAATGATCGTCAATTGGAAGATGATAAATATGAAAAAACAAAAAAATTGGTTTCTAAGGAGACGAATGATCGTCAATTTGAAGACGATATATTTGAAAAATCAAAAGATGATATGTTTACTATTGTGATGTCTCGAAAAAAGAGTAAACAAGTAATTTATGGAACTAAAAATTCAAAACCTAATGATAACTTGAGAAGTGCCAAAAGGTTAATGGAATTTTATATTGGGAGATGTGCTTTAAGTGTTAAAAATATTCACTTAGAAGAATTTGTCAAAGATAATTTGGACATAGATTGGTTAAATGTCGAAGAGTTGAATTGCAGGAATCCCTACTCTAAATCCTTTAAAATTACAATTGATGAAGGATTTAAGGAAAAACTTTTAAACGAAGACTTCTGGCCTGCGGGAATAATATGCAGAAAATTTTTTACTAACAGGAAGAAAGCACAGCAAATGATGTTTAAAGTTTTAAACATATTTTTAAATTAAATCTTTATATATGTATATTAATTTTTAAATGTTTTGTTTTACTTTTTACTTTTGCTTTTTTCTAAATAATATACTATGTTTACAAAATAAAGAAATAAAGACTAAAAAGACTATATATATATATATATATATATAAATATATATATATGTAAAATATATATATATATATATATATATATATGCTATGTTATAGTTATATATTATATATATGTTATATATATATATATATATACATACATGTATATATATATATAGCGTCTTTAAATTGATTTCTATATATATATATATATATATTGGTTATTTCTAAGGTTATATATATATATATGCATATATATATATATATATATATATAGTTAAAGATCTATGAAGTGAGTATATATATATATATATATATATATATATATCTCACACCCTCATCTCTCAAATCAAAAACGCTACTGATATATGTTATATATATATATATATATATAAGTATATATATATATATATATATATATATATATATATATATATAAAAAAAAAAATAATATAGATATATATATATATATATATATATATATATATATATATATATCAAATCTCATAGGACTCATCTCTTTTTCCCACATTAGTAGAAGACCCCATAATTTTATCTCTAAAACTAAAAACATCAACACTAACACTCACAAACTCCTTAGTTTTGATGTAGTTTCACTATTCACTTCTGTACCTGTTCCTCTTACTATCACTCTCATAGAACGCTATATCAACGAAAACAACATTATTCTTTCTCAACCTTTCCCTCTCATCAAACAACTTATCCTTTTAACTCTTGAACACAACTATTTTCAGTTTAACAACACCTTTTACAAACAAAACAATGGTCTAAGTATGGGATCTCCCCTTTCACCTATCCTTGCTAATATCTTTATGGAACTTTTAGAAATCTATCACATTCTCCCCCATCCTCTTCTTAACAATACTTCTTGGTACAGATATGTTGATGACATTTTCGCTGCCGTACCTGTCAACACTAACCCCATGGACATCCTTACTTTTATTAACAACATTCACCCTAACATAAAATTTACTGTAGAACATGCCACTAACACCATCCCTTTTTTAGACACACTTATATTAACTGATCACAACAACAAACCTTCGTTCACTGTTTATAGAAAACCTACTTCTAACCCCAGCTACATTCACTGGTTTTCTTCCCACTCTCTAAATACTAAAGTCGGCACCTTATCCTCTCTATTCCTTAGAGCTTTAAGGATCTGTTTCCCCTCCTACCTTCAAAATGAATTTAATTTAATCTCTTCAACCTTCCGCAAACTATCCTATCCTCAATACATTATTTCCAACGCTCTTCGCAAGGCGAAGAATAATTTTTATACCAACCAACCACCACGTGATAAAACAAATATTTCCTACCTCCCCTTACCTTCGTCTTCTCAAAACTTCTGTAAAAAATTCCTACCTAAAACTATCCTTACCTCTGATCTTCTAAACTCCTCCCTTTCAAAACAAATTTTAAACCACATACTCATACCAATACCCTTACTTCTCAATGTGTATACAAAATACCTTGTGCTCATTGCAACAACATATACATCGGTGAAACACATGACTTCACTCGCCGTAATTACCAACACAAATATGACCTACTTCAAGACAACCCTAACTCTGCCCTTACCATACACAGATCTACCCACAACCATAAAATTAACATAGACCACATGACATCCATTTTTAACTGAAAACCTTCACCTATAGAAGATTTTTTGGCTTTATCCTTCTCATGCAAACATCACTCCAATAATATAAATTACGTAAAGAAACGACTCACAAATAGATCCCATCATAAACAATTCTTAACTCCTCACCTTTTTTTCAAAAAACTGAAACCAAAAACTTTTATGATAATTCTTTATTTTATGTAATTTTACTATATTTATCTTTAGTTTGATAGTAACATAGTAGGTGATGGTCCGGTTGATGAGCGATATAGTGAAGTTTAGACAGATAGCCAGCCCTGAAATACAATGAGGCAGTGGTAAGCAAGAACTGGGTGTATTCTTGTGCCCGCAGGATGTATACAGAGGGGGGTCGAGGTGGGTCACAGCCAGCCTGCAGTGATCTGCGTAAGTGAGTTTAACGAGTATTGCCTGCAGATGACGTAAATCTTGCCGACAGCCAAGATTACGCCGAGCAGATGCGTTACCACACACACACACACACACACAATAATATGAGCCACATGCACATTAGATACATTATTAGGTTGAGTAAATATCTTTTGAAAGCAGCTAAAACCTTGCTCCGTTATAAGCTTCTTCATCAGTTTCTACTCAGTGTCCAAACCCATCTTCTTAGGTTGTTCAGTTTACCCTACGCACAGCAGCAATGTCTGATGATGCTATGCTCACCTCTGCCTCAGGCTCCGTATCGTAATGATGCAGTCCAGTACAGGCGTGATAGCGCATACATATTATTACAAGCTATTACAGCTAGCACTGAGACTGAAGGAAATCGAATCTGTCGAAAACGATCCCTGATCGTTGAGCGCATCTCCGACTTTCGATTGCCGTTAGCTGCACTCGGCTCCGGTACTGTTAGGCTGGGTGCCAGCGTATTGCCGTAACAGGGGTGGAACGGGGCATCATGCCATACCCGGCACCCCGAAAGTTGACCCTGGCCAAAATGGAAGCGCCATTCGTAGGTATGCAATCTCGATGAGCACACCTGCTGGCCACGTCGAAACAAAGCGTCGCAGCGAACACGCTGGTGCCTAAGGTTGGTGCTGATAAATGTAGATGATCATGATGCATAGTCGCGGTGACCCCCACGTATCTCCCTGACTGAAAGATATATGCAGGCGAGAATGAAGATGGCCATTTAGGAAGCGAGACGAGAAGCCGTGTAGCAAGAATTTGCGTGGTGCCGAGTTGGTGAGCCGGCTCCGGTGCAGTGCCGATCATTAAATACTAGCGGGATGATACGTTGGTGGCAGCGCTGTTGGGTCTTCGTCATAATGGTTGGGCGAATCATCAAGAAAAACCAGTCAGTCAAAGAATGTTGTGGCACTTTTGCTTATGCTACCTGCTGGCCTCTACGTTAGTAAATCACTAATCAAACCTTCATCCGCCAGCATCCGCTTCCTGATCACGCTCCAGACGGATCTAGATATGTCGCTGATAAACGCAACAGGCAAACCGTCAAACAGTGGGCAGCCAAGAGGCGCGAGGGAACAAAGCCACGTAATAAAGTATTGTTTAGCAGGCGAACTATGAATAGCGCTGCCAACGAAACAATTTCCATCGGTACAGGAATAAATGCGAGCGCTATCAGGAGCCGGCACGTATGGGAACATTCAAAATTCCGGTACTACCACACTTTGTGCCGCGTGTTCTAACATAACAATGTTAATTTGCCACAACATGGCGATATGCGGGTCAGCTCCTGTTATAATGCAGGGCAGCCATTACAATAGCGAAAGAGGCACACCAGACGAATAAATAGTTGTCATCGACTAATACCGGAATATAGAGTGAAACAGCTTTCTATAACATACCATTGAAAGAGCGTTATATAAATACGTAAAAACAGTACATAAAAATATGTTTATTTTAAATAGGCTAATTATTTCAATCGTAGGTCAGACGTGTTATACGCCGATCTTTCTTCTCAACATTCTTAGATGCGCGTAGCGTTCTCGATTTTTGCTTGACTACACACCATCCGCGCCGCAGATCCAAGGCCGATGTTGCCACGCAATCTCCAGTATATACGTACAGGAAATCAGCTGGTGTAAGGTCAGATTACACCATGTGCTGCAGGTGGCAGTCAGTCAGTGCTGTAATATCAAGATGATGTTAATTTTCTCTTAGCAATGATGGGAAATATTTTCAGATGCTGAGTGCCAACGAGGGTGCTTCTGAGCGGGGGCCTGGCACGTATCATGAGAAGGAACAAAGCGTATGCAGTATCTTTCTCATACTGGGCTTCTTTCTGACAGATATTACTATCGACCATATATACATGGTTTAAATATGCAGCAGCGATCAGCACATTACGCTAAATGTAATGCATCCATCAAGCTGACGATAAAATTTTATTGACACAACATTGGGAATAACGAAGCTCCTCGTGAAGATATCAACAACAGACGTGGGAGATGTGAGATGTCATCGTACCCAGTACATGAAATATCCTACTGAAGGAAATCGTATGCGTAAACAACTCTTATAGGTAATGAGATTCTTTCTTTCAACTAATCAGAAGAAAGTAAACAAGAATAAAACGCACGAACGAACCATATCGGTTCAAAAGGGTTATATATTCTCGTTAGCCAACAACAACAACAACAATAACAAATAACAATAACAACAATAACAACAACAATAAATAATAACATATTAAATAACCACCCAGGTTAACGTGGGTCATTAATAAAGCAACATGTTACAGCCAGAACTGCAGGTGGGTCGACAATGCTACGATGCTATCAATTGGCAGCCTAAGCACAAAGAGCGTGCCCAATTTTTTTTTCAGCGAGCATCCAACATCATCGGGAAGTTACTCTTATACATTACGAGTATATGCCGGTGAACTGAGCCATTGATGGATATGCAAAATGAGTTTCTTTATAATAACCATTGAATTCTATGCTGGTCATAACGTTTCAATATAGTTAACATACAAGAAAGCCGTACAACGACAGTTCAACACGTTAAGTCTTAGCAAGAATAGCAGTAACAGCTGGGCCAGAAAAAGCCTACACGCTACCGCTGTAGCGGTTCAACACAGATGCTGGGTCGGAACTTGTTTCTATACTTTTCCAGCATAGCCTCATACAACGTTTATTTCTACATGGTCAAGGTAAGATGCGCAACAAGATTTATCATAATCTTGACCCACCATCATAAACCAACGAATAATTGTAAACATAAAGTGTTTTATCCAAATATAACACAAAAAAATAAGTTCTTTATATACCAACCATCGAATATATGCTTAACCAACAAAGCTTTGGTTAAGCTTTGGGCCTCAGCCCTTCGGGCTGAGGCCTTACCCCTCCTGGAGGGGGTAAAGCCCGCTTACACCCTTCGGGGTGATCCCCTCGCAGGATTCACACCCTTTCAAGAGGCGCATCCCCTGGGTTTTCTCTCGGAAGGCAATGTGTTGCTTTAGATACTCGTGGTTAATGAAAACTGTTTATTCGTAAGTTACGTACGTTGTTTAATATTACTATGACAATGTGTGGAAATAACACTGATTTGTTAGAGAAATGATGAGTTTTTGTAAGATATTACTGTGTTAACTGACGATGATGTGTTAGAAACGTGAGCCTAGGTTAGGTTTTTGTTGAATAATGTCAGGTTTGCCCTAGACTTTTGAACGTCTACGTTTATTCATAGGTCAAATGATGTTATACTCTCGACATGAGTGACACTTTGATGAAAATAGTGTCAATTCATAGTTCAAGATGGTGGCATTTCTTTTTGATAGATTGGTCACTTTGTGAATGATTTGTTAGATAATAAGGCTTTACCTGCTGCTAATATGCTCGCAAAAATTGGGAACATAATGAGTATTGTGTGACCTGTTAGCTAATTTTACCTTGATCAGTAGGGAATTTTTCAGGATGTTAGTTGATTATTCATACGTGAGGTATGTTAGGTTTGCATTTGTACATTATATTCCTAGTCGCAGTTATGATTTGTTAGCTTTATTGATGCTAAAACTTTGTTGGTTAAGCATATTCGTTTGCTAGTATATAAAGAACTTATTTTTATGTTATGTTTGTTCAAATGATATTTTTAAAATATATTCTGAATCATTAGTTCAATAGTCGCAGGCAGGTGGGACGGGTAGGGACTGCAGGGATGGGTGGTTTGATTTACTGGATTAATGAAAAACTGTTTATTCGTAAGTTATTTTGTTAAGTATTGTTAAATATTACTATGACAATGTGAAAAATAACACTGATTTGTTAGAGAAACGATGAAGTCTTTGTAAGATATTACTGTGTTAACTGACGCGATGATGTGTTAGAAACGTGGACTTAGGGAGAGTTTTTGCTGGGTAATGTTAGGTTAGTTAGAAATTTGCTAATGTCTATGTTTATTCATAGGACAATTGATGTTATACTCAAAACGAGTGACACTTTGATGAAGATGGTGTTAATTCATAGTTCCAGATGTTGGTATCTTTGATAGATTGGTCACTTTGTTAAGGGATTTTGTTAGATGATGCAGCTTTACCTGTTGCTGATATGTGAGAAAAGTAGGAACATATCGAGTATTGTGTGACCTATTAGCTACTTTACCTTTGACAAGTGGGGAGTTTCCAGGATGTTAGCTGATTATTCATACACGAGGTATGTTAAGTAAGTTTGCCTTTATTCTTAGTTGCGGTTATGATATGGTAGCTTTATTGAAGCTAAAGCTTTGTTGGTTAAGCATATATTCGATGGTTGGTATATAAAGAACTTATTTTTGTGTTATGTTTGGATAAAACTTTGTTATGTTTACAATTATTCGTTGGTTTGTATGATAATTGGTCAAGATTATGATAAATCCTTGTTAAATATTACTATGTCAATGTAAAATTAACGTTAATATGTTAGAGATATGCTTGGAAAAAGTATGAATAGGTTACGTTTTGTATGCAATGTTAGTTACTTTACAGGTGTTAAGTGTGGAGCTTTGTTAATGTTAACACTTTATTCTTGCTTAAGTTGTGTTAGTTTGTCGTTGTACATTATTTTCTCAGTTCATATGATGCTATGTTAGCTATATTAATATGAAAACCTTGTTATGTTAGCAAATATATTCGATGGTTAGTATATATAAAGAACTCATTTTGCACTATGTTTATCCAAAATGATAGTCTAAATGCTACGTAAATCAGTTGTTAATGTAAAATTAACATTGATATGTTAGAGATATGCTTGAAAAAGAGTGAATAGGTTACGTTTTGTATGCTGTGCTAGGTACTTTACTGCTATTAAAGTATGTAACTTTGTTATTGTTAGCAGTTTATTCTAGCGTAGTGTGTGTTAGGTTTTGTCATTGTGCCTTATATTCTAGTTCTGGTAATGCCATGTTAGCTTTATTAATGTGAAACAATGTTACGTTAGCATATATCTTCGTTGGTTGGTATATAAAAAGAACTTATTTTCGGGTACTATGTTATTGTTGTTGTTGTTGTTGTTGTTGTTGTTGTTGTTGTTGTTGTTGTTGTTGTTGTTGTTGTTGTTGTTGTTGTTGTTGTTGTTGTTGTTGTTGCTCGGAAGGAGAATGCGTAACCTTTTAAAATGATATGGTTCGTTCATATGTGTTGTATTCTTGTTTACTTTCTTCTTCTGATTAGTTGAAAGAAAGAAATCTCATTACCTATAAGGGTTGTTTACTTATACTATTTTCTTCAGTAGGATATTTTTTTTCGCTGTACTGGTACGATGACATCTCCCGCATCTCCACGTCTGTTGATGTTGATATCTTCACGAGGAGCTTCTCGTTATTCTACCGTTGTGTCATCAAAATTTTATCGTCAAACCTGATGGATACCAGATACATTGCTTGTGCTCCTGCCAGAGAGTCAAAATAATAGACCTTTTTATTCGTTTGTGCTGATGGATTCATCAAGATTATCGACATCGCTGCTGCATGGCTAGAGGATAAGGGTATGTTATCCCATGGTTCGATGAGTAGTGAAATATCTGTCAAGGTGACAGTGTGAGAGGTCATAATAGAATAGACGCTGCGTTCTCATCCGTCATGTGACGGTATTAAAACCCTTGATGTTCGCAACTATTGAAACCCCTCGATTGTGAGACCTTCATGCGTACGGTGTATAGGTTTTACAGTTCGAACATCTGAAAATATTACATCATTGCTTAAAATAAAAACGAATTAACATCACATCTTAACGATGTTAACATACTTGAGGACATATAGCACATGGTGTAATCTATGATATTTACACCGAAACATGTGGTTTCCTGTATAATACAGTATACAGGAGTGCATTAATAACTATCAGCCTGGATAAGTTTACTTCTCTCTTGTATGAGAGAATGAGTGCTGCTGAATCAAAATATGCCGAAAAATGGTTTAGTGTTGCTGAAGGCATTTATACTTACATCCTTTTAAAGGATGTTGAATCTTTAGAGAGATATATAGAACGTACCCAGAATCCTATGTTCTCTGATTAGATGAATTAATATATTTAAAATAAACTTATATTTTTATGTATTTATATGTTTTTATGTATTTATATAACACTCTTTTCAATGAAAATTATATGTTATAAAATATGAAAACTTGTTTTACTTCCCTCCTATGTTCGAATTATTGACTACATTGATGATGATGGCTGTTTATTCGTCTGGTTGTTGTTATGTAGGCATACTTTCGCTGGTCTGTATGATAATTACACACGGTTATGGCAAATTTTTGTTACATATCACCATGTTAATGTAAAATTAACATTGTTATGTTAGAGACACGCTTGACAAAGTGTGAATAAGTTAGGTTTTTGGATGTTATGTTAGTTACTTTACTGGTGTTAAGTGTGAAACTTTGTTAACGTTAACCATTTATTCCTGTCTAAGATGGGCTAAGTTTCTCGTTGTGGGTTATATTCATAGTTCATATGATGCTAAGTAAGCTTTATTACTGTGAAAACTTTGTTACGTCAGCATATATTGTCTGATCTTTGTATAAAGAACTTGATTTTATGTTATGTTTATCCAAAAATGATACTCAAAATGTGACCTTAATCAATAGATCAATAGATCACAGATGGTCAGGAGGGAGGTTGGATGCTGGCTGGATGGGGGTTTGATTTAGTGATTTACTGCTTTAGGGTATGTAAAAACGTAAATTTGTAAGGTATAAGCATAAAAAGAATAAGAAATTTTATTTATTTATTTATTTATTTATTTTTTCTTGATGGTTCTGAAACCATTATTTTCGAAATCTACAGACCCAATAACATATATAAGGCCACCAACATTGTATCATTACACAAATATTTAACAACTCAGTCACCTCAAGCACGGAGCCAGCACCAGTGCAGCTGTCAACTCCTACTCCTCCTTCCTCATTCTTCTTCCACCTTCCTCATTCTTCTTCCTTCCTCATTCATCTTTCATCCTTCTTCATTCCTCCTTTGTTTTGCACTCTGTGCTCTTTTTTTTCAGTCGAAACCCCCATAATGGGGGGTCCTAGGCACCCTACACGGACTTATAACCATCATATTCGAACTCTACGACCTCAATAACCCTTATAAGCACACCAACATTGTTGTTATACGACTGTTTATTAACTCGGCACCGCAGTGGCTCCAGCACCGGTGCCGGAGCCAACTCATCAGATTCACATACCAAGTATTTCTAGAAATTCAACTCTGAATCCTCTCACCAAATTTCAGCCAATTACGAACACTTCGATTTTTAAAGGTGGGGTCTCTTCTTGGGGACCCACGGAGACGTAAATATGGCTCACATGACGAGGTGTTACCCCTCCCCATCTAACACTACCCAAATTTAACCCAATACGATAACCCTAACCCATGTAGATATATATCGGATTCAGAACCGGATGCGAAGAAGCAACCACGGCGGAATCCGAAGTCGGAGTGCGTAAAAAACGATCCCTTACAGGGATCGTTTTTCGACTCAGATTCGATTTCCTTCGGAAATCGAATCTTCGACGTAATAATAATAATAATATGTATGTGTATGCGCACGCGCGCACATATTATCTACCGGACCCTGCGTCGGTGCGGTGATGCGGACCCGAAACCGGAGCCGGAGCCAGAGTCGAAATCGCGGCCGGAACCGAAGGCAGAGACGGTGCTGCTGCTGCTACCGCTGTAGAAGACTAGGGGTAAACCACAGACAGACACAAAAAGTCTCCGAAGGAGACTGAATCGGATTCGAACGCCATGCAAGACGCTGACGGAAGAGGAGACGCTGAAGGTGACGAAGGATACGTAGAAGGGGTTTTAAAACAACTCAAAAGTGTTTCCTTCGGAAACACTTCTTCGACGTAATAATAATAATAATAATAATGTGTGTGTGTGTGTGTGTGTGCGCACTGACGTAATCTTGGCTGCGCCAAGATTACGTCATCACACTCGATCCCAACTCTCGTTAGGCCTAAACTCACCCACGCAGATCACGCCACAAGGGCGTAAGCGCAATATCGGTGTCCACCCTCGGGGGTGACCCCCCTCTATATACATCCTACAGACTTGAAAATTAGCACGGATTCGTCCTACCCCATATACACATTATATTCCAAGTTTGAAGCAAATATCTCTATTCCTTCATATCGAAAATGGTGGTATCGCTCAAACCGGACCATCACTACTAACATAGCAGCTGAAAGAGGACCAAGATTGGTTGAAAACTTTTGCTAAACATTCCTTCTTAAATTCTTGCAATATTTGATATTAATTTGTAACCTAGTAGTATTAGAAAATTGTTTTCTTCTATTTAGATAAGGATTTTACAAGCAACTATATAATTAAGGCATTACAAATTATTATTACTGATGTCTTAAGTCATTTACGCCTAATAGTAGTATATATATATATATATATAACAGTGTAGTATAGCAGCAGATAGCAGCGAGTATAGGCAGCATATATATATATATATATATATATATATATATATATATATATATATTATATATATATATATATATAGTATATATATATATATATATATATATATATATATATATATATGGTAAGCGTTGGTTTATTTCCCGTTCAGTCAGTCAAAACATCTATAACATAGAAAAATTTCATACCTCAATTTTCCTACGATCTATCAACGACTTAACTATGCTATTAATGCAATGTTGTCATCACATCAATGTAATAGTTGATTCCCTCAGTCAGTCATCAAATATCAATATTTTCGATAATTTATATATTTTTACTATTGGATGTTCCTCTGTGTTAACTGTAAACCGCACACACATATATGAATATCATATATGTATATATATATATATATATATATATATATATATATATATATATATATATATATATATATATATATATATATATATATATATAAGGTTATATATTATATATACATATAGCAGCAGCAGGCTGGTTGGCTGTTAAGTTATTATTATATATATATATGTGTTATTATAACATATATATATATATATATATATATATATATATACATATATATATATATGAAAGTATATAATAGTTACAAGGTTATATAGTGGTATATATATATATTGGTTATTATATATATATATATATATATGTTATTATATATATATATTATTATTATTATTATTGTTATTATATATATATATATATATATATATATGCATATATATATATGTTATTATATATATATATATATATATATATGTTATTATATATATATATTACATATATTATATGCTATATATATATATATATATATATATATGTTATTATTATTATTATATATATATATAAGGTATATATATATATATATATATATATATATATATATATATATATATATATATATATATATATATGTTAATATATATGGGTTATATATATATATATATATATAGGCTAAGGTTACCACAAAGGAAGGTTGTTTCGGTTTAGGACTCCCGTCGTATTAGGTTATGATAAGTTTTGCTAGGTATACACAGATTATATCTATGCATACATAACAAATCTTATCATAATCTGAATTAGCAGGGACCTAAACCGACACCTAATATATATATATATATGAGTATATACTATATATATATATATATATAAGAGAATATATATATATATATATATATATATATATATATATATATATATATATATATATATATATATATATATATATATATATATATATATATATATATATAAGTTAATGTACAGGACCAACCACTGCCCACAAAGAAGCGGCGAAACTGGGTTGAATAATCTGAATATTCAACTACCTGGGTGGGTCCTGGCTTATATATGTTTTAAATTTTAAAAAAAAATAGATGGTGAAATGAATATTCAGTCAAGAATAAAAACTAGATAAAACGATGTCCTTACATTATAAATATTCCTAATATTACATAACAAAATCATATATTATAAAGAATATTCAGTTCCTGAAGATACCAAAAAATAGTTACTGCTAAATTGGGAAGATTCAAATATAATATGGGATAACCATTTAGAAGGTGTTATGGACCATAAAGTAGGAAATTCGACTGCGAATGGGGTCCAGTTGGGGACAATCAATGAAGATATGGTGAACAGATTGCGGGGTATGGCGACAGGAAAATTTGCAAATGGGAGGAGGGTCCCGTGATATGTAATGTCTGTGAGTGATACTGGTGTGGCCAATAAGGAGGCGCACAAATATCACCTCGTGTAAGCGCTTTCGTCGGTGAGAGGAAGACCATTCACCAATGCTCGGAAATTTCGCCCACCGCTGATCACTCGTCCAGCAATCCTGCCAATATGACCGGAAAACTTGTCAGAGAGCAGGATAGTAATCAGTTGATGTTAGGCGACTTTGACGAATGGCATGCGGGAGGTACCTAGAACAGCTCCGAAAAGAAGAGGCGGCCATTTAGGCATCTCTGTCAGTGATTTCGTAGCCAGTTACCCCTACGTGAGACGGAGTCCAACATACATAGTATGATTTCTTATGTGAATGGAGCACCCGAAGAAATTGTTGTACGGCGGATACCATCGTGTTTTTAGAATAAGGGATTTTAAGCACCTGGAGTGCGCTGAGCGAATCTGAGTAAATAACATAAGAGTGGTCTTGGTAAAAGAATAGATTTCGAGAAAGGGCAATCATTATAGTCATTAATTCTGTAAAAATTGAAGCATGAGGGAGAGGGTATGGGAGAGGTTGCTGTTAGGAAAAACAGCAGATGCACCTACACTACACTGTCCCCTGTTTAGAGTTGTCAGCAAATACTGGAGTACACCCACCATGAACTAGGGAATGAGATAGGAATGATGCTTTTAACAAGGCAGCAGGGTGGCTAGATTTGGAGAAAGAGGTCAAGACCAGGCAAATGGTGGGGGCAGGGAATAGCCAAGGTGTATACACTTCGTCACAAGAGAAAGGCAGCACCTTTTGCAAAGGGATGTTGAAGAAGTTAAAGATGTTAGGTCAGAGTGTCTAAAGCTGACATCATGTAACTCGAGAACGGCAGCACCTACAGTTAAACTTTTTATATATTTGGAATCAGCGGAAAATTCTAAGGAGGTTTTTTTTTTTTTTTTTTTTTGTTGGAAATATTTTTTAAAAATTTCACCCATTTAGGGGGCTCGGAGCCGACGGGGACGTAAAGCCCCCCGTCGTCCACCAGAGGCCGAGAGACCCCCTGACTCCCGCTCATCTTTGGGTTTACCCTATGGTATTCCTTTAGTTAAAGTAATACCAAAGTGTAAAGGGAAGTAAAATTATTCCTTTTTTTTTTAACTAAAGGAATACCATAGGGTAAACCGCAATATCTAGCCCCCTAAATGGGGTGAATTTTTTTTTTTTTTAAATATTTCCGACGTTACATGATGTCAGCTTTAGACACTCTGACCAGGATGTTATAAACTGTATTTGCAAATGGCCAGTAATTAGGATTCTGAGGTATCTCCCGCAGAATCGGTGTCAGAGCAGACGGTATTGGGGTTTGAAAGCGAATATAACTTGTGCACATCACATTGGATTCAACTTCAAGGTAAAGATATAGATATAGAGACGTAAAAGGGACTTACGATCAGCATGAGTCCTAGAAATTTGACTTGTGAAGTTACAGGAATGGACAAACCATATTAGGTTAGGTTCGCTGGAGAAGGTGGCAGGATCTTCGATTCCCTTTTTTCTTAAAAAGTATTGCTGAGGTTTTGGTGGGTGAGAAATGGAAACCATGGGAGTTACCCCATTGTTAAATTTTCTCAATATCTAGTTGAAGTTGCCGTTCAAGAAAAGGCAGCCTGGCACAGGCTATATATAACGCAAGGTCACCAACATAGAGATAACAATTAACCGTCGCTAAAATAGAAGTAACGATATCATTATATCCCGAAAGCAAATAGTAATACACTTAGAACACCACCCTGCGGAACGCCTTCATCCAGAGTAAAGTGGCGTGACAAAATAGAAGAGCACCGAACCTGGATGGATCTATTTGACAGAAGGCATTTAATGAAGAGAGGGAGTTGTCCACGCAAACCGAATGAGTGGAGTTTAAGGAGAACTCCAGTTCTCCACGTTGTGTCATAAGCTTTTTCAAGGTCATAAAAGATACCAAGAACCACCCCACCAGTTGAGAAGGCTTCCCGGATGTCATGGTCCAGTTTTAATAAGGGATCTCGCTAGAATGATTTTTGCGGAAACCAAACTGGAAATTTGAAAAAGCCTGGCGACTCTCCGGAACAAGGAGAAGGCGGCCTGAAACCCTTTTCTTCATTAATTTACAGGAGTGACTGGTCAACGAAGTTTGTCTTTGATTGTCCGCCAACTTCAGATCTTTCCCAGGTTTTGGATAGGGATTACAAAAACTATAGTCCAAATAGATGGAAAAGAAGATTCGATCCAGATTCTTTTATACAGATCCTTTAAAACGCTGATGCCGAGGGGTGAATGTGACGAAGCATAAAGTACGAAATCATGCCTGGGCCAAGGGAACCGTCTTTCCTATTTGCCAGTTTAATACTCTACAAGTGTTAAAGACGGTTATAGGCATGATCTTCCTCTTTTGCTGTTGAAAAGTCTGGTAGTGCAGTGTTAGTTCACACGTTTTCAAAGGCTTCAGGATAGCGTAAAGACCTCGTGTGGCTAGCAAAACTATAACAATATATATAACTATAACTATAACAATATATATAACTATAACTATAACAATATATATAACTATAACTATAACTATAGCAAAACAAAACTATAGATGACAGTCGAAATATAAGTTCATATATATATATATATATATATATATATATATATATAGTAGAAGATATATATATAAATCAATATATATATATATATATATATATATATATATATATATATATATATATATATATATATATATATATATATATATATATATATATGAAGCGGCGCACGAAAAGGAAAGCGTTTCACGATAAATGCGAAAAACGGTTAAACACCCAAATCTGACTGAATCTGAAGTACACTG
>JABUQX010123601.1:7500-16532 GCA_015478945.1 Trachelipus rathkii | reverse complement strand
ACCAAGAGTATCTAAAGCAACACATCACCTCCCGAGAGAAAACCCAAGGGGATGCGCCCCTTGAAATGGTGTGAATCCTGAGATGGGGGAATCACCCGAAGGGGGTGTAAGCGGTTACATTCCGAAGGAAGGGTAAGGCCTCAGCCCTTCGGGCTGAGGCCCCAAAAAACCCGCTTACACCCCTTCGGCGTGATCCCCATCTCAGATTCACACCCTTTCAAGGGGCGCCTCCCCCTGGGTTTTCTCTCGGGAGGTGATGTAATGCTTTAGATACTCTTGGTTAATGAAAACTGTTTTATTCGTAAGTTAGGTACGTTATGTTTAAATTATTACTATGGACAGTGCGATATTAACACTGATTTGTTAGAAAAATGAATATTAGTTTTGGTAAGATATTACTGTGTTAACTCGACGAAGATGTGTTAGAAACGTGAGCCTAGGTTATTATTGTTTTGTGGTAAATGTTAGGTTTGGCCTTAGAATTTGCCTAAATGTCTACGTTTATTTCATAGTTCAATGATGATGTTTACCGAGGTTAGAACGAAATGACACTTCATCGAAGACAGTGTCAATGTCATAGTTCAATGAATGCTGGGTAATCTTGATAGATTGCCGTTTCACCTTTGTTGAGGGGATTTTGTTAGATAATACGGTCCTTACCTGTTGGACTGATATGCTGGGGAGGAAAACGGTGGAACAATCGAGTATGTATGACCTGATTAAGCTTACTTTACCTTCTTGATAAGTAGGGAATTTTCAGGATGTTAGAGAGATTATTCATACGCGAGGTATGTTAGGTTTGCCCTTTGTATACATTATATTTATAAGTTCAGGTTATGATAGGTTAGCTTTATTGATGCTAAAACTTCTGTTGCGTAAGCATATATTCGGTCGTAAGGTCCAGTAATATAAAGAACCTTATTTTTAATGTAATATGTTATTTCCAAAATGAACCGAAATATGGACTTGGAATCAATAGATCAATTAGTCAGTAGGCGGATGGTGGGTAGGGAACTGCAGGGAGAGGATGGTTTGATTTACTTGATTTACTGATTTACTGCTTTTTAAAAATCAGTAAAACTATTACACTTTACTATGTGAAATTTTTTTATTCAACAAACTTATTTTATTTTATGTTATGTTATGTTAGGGATAAAATTTTGTTATTTTATGTTATGTTTGGGTTAAAACTCTGTTATGTTTGCAATTATTCGTCGGGGATTATGATATTTACGAGGATATTGATAAATAAAATTTTTGTTAAATATTACGAAGTTGATGTAAAAATTTGATACGTCAGCATTATATTCGTTGTCTCTGTATGATGGATTAGACAGGGGTTATGCTAAATTTTTTGTTTAAATATTACGATGTTAATGTAAAAATTAACATTAATTATGTTAGAAATATGCTTGAAAAAGAGGGGGAATAGCGTTAGTTTTGCTAACCGAACCGTTGTTAGTCTTTACTGTGGTTTAAGTGCGGGAACGTTTGTTAATGTTTAGTAGTTTATTCTGGGCGATATCGGTGGTTGTTAGGTTTTATGTCGTTGTATGTACATTATATCTCTAGGTCGAGGTCCATGTATTGTTAGCTTATTAATTGTTTAAAAACTTTGCTAGTTAGCAATATTCGCTAAGCGTTAGTATTATAAAAAAACTTATTTTTGTTGTTACGTTTTTATGGCGAAATGTAAATATCAACCTCGACAAAAATACTGGACGATGATATCAAGTAGATCAATATATCGAAAGGTCATGGTGGGAGGGGTGGGAGGCGTGATGATTTGATATTCTTACTGATTACTGTCCCTCTGCTTTACTTTAAAATCAAGTAAACTATTACCAATTTACTATGATATTTTATTCAAAGAACTTTTTATTTTTATTTATGTTTGGATAAAAAACTTTGTAATGTTTTGTTATTCGGTGGTCTGTATGATAATTAGACAAGGGTATTAATATGTATAAATTTTCTCCCGGCCTCCCAATATTACTGTGTTTTTCCGTACAAGATGAACGTTTAATATGTTTCGAGATAGATTGGAAAAGTGGCACTCGCACATAGGTTAAGTTTTGTTATGCAATGCTAGTACTTTACTGATGTTTGAGTGTGCGAAACTTTGTTATATAAGTAACTGTTTTTAGCTGGGTAAGTGTGTTAGTTTGTCGTTGTAACATTATTTTTCTTAATTCATATGATCTTGTTAGCTTATTAATTGAAAAACATTGTTATGTTAGCATATATTCGCTGGTTAGTATATATAAAAAGAACTTCATTTGTTGCCTATGTTTATCCGAAAAAATAACTCGAAATTGCACGTCCTAAATCAATAGTGTTAATGTTAAAATTACTTATTTAGGTTTAGAGATTGGCTGAAAATTTGAATAGTTACGGTTTCGTACGCTGTGCTAGGTACTTTACTTATTGTTGTTAAGTATGGAACTTGGTTAATGTTAGTTGTTTATTCATTGCGTATAAGTCATGTGTGTAGTTTGTCATGTAACATTATTATCTTAGTTCTGTTAATGCTATGTTAGCTTTATTAATTTTGAATTTTGTCGCGTTAGCATATATTCGTTGGTAGTATATAAAGAACTTTATTTTTATGTTATATGGTTATTTGTATTTGTTGTTGTTGTTTGTGTCTAATCGAGAATATATACTCTTTTGAACTGATATGGTTCGTTCGTGCCTTGTATTCTTTTCCTTTCTTCTGATTTGTCTAAGTACATTTTCTCATTACATATAAGGGTTGCCCAAGCAACTAATTCCGTCAGATAGGACATTTTTCGCTGTGCTGTTACGATGACATCTCCTCGCATCTCTACGCTTGTTGTTGAATATCTTCACGAGGAGTTTCGTTTTTCCCAACGATGTGTCATTTATATTTAATCTTCAAACCAGATGATATCGATACATTTGCTTGTATTCATCCCAGAGGGTTCAAATAATAGACCCTTATTCAAGTTGTGTTGATGGATTCATCAAGATTATCGACATCGCAGCAGCATGGAAGCAAGGATAAGTGTTTGTGTTTATCCGGTGGATCGATGCGTCATTGAAAAATATCTAACTGAAATACAGCGTAAGTCGTTCTAATAGAATTAGAAGTGTGTTTCGTCATGTGACGATATATTAAAACCCTGATGTACGCAAATACTCGATAACCCTTGCTGTGCTGAGACCTGTTATGCGTACAATTTATAGGTTTCACAGTTCGAACATCCGAAAATATTACAGCATTGCTTAAAAAATTAAAAAAAAACGAAATAACATCGCACCCTTAACGATGTTTGACATCATACTTGAGGACTTAATATATATAGCACATGGTGTAATCTATGACTATTTTTACACCGAAACATTATGTTTCCGTATAATCAGGGTATTTATACAGTGAGTGCTGTTAATAACTATCAGCTTTGGATGATTTACTTTACTTCTATCTGTATGAGAAAATGCGTGCTGCTGAATCGTCGATACGCCAAAAAAAAAATGGTTTAGGTTCTGAAGCATTTTACTTACACATCCTTTCCAAAGGTGTGATTGAAATCTTTAGAAGAGAATATAGAGCTTACCCAACTAATCCTAATGTTCTCTGATTAGATGAAAATATATTTAAAATAAAACTTATTGTTTGTATGTATTTAATATGTTTTTTATGTATTTATATAACGCTCTTTTCAATGAAAAATTATATGTTATAAAAAATGAAAAACTTGTTTTACTTCCCTCGTAAGTTCGCTTTATTGACTAAGTTGTTATTGATAGCTGTTATTCGTCTATCTGGTTGTTGTTGTGTTAAGTATGTTATGTTTATAGTTTAGCTTTACAGAGGGTAAAAACTTTACAGTGTTTGTCTTTTTACCCGTTATTTTATTATGATGGTTAGTTAAGGTTATGATAAATATTTTGTTAAAATTTCTATGTTAATGTAAAATTAACATTTATATGTTAGAGATATGTTGATAAAGTGTGAATGGGTTATGTTTTTGTATGCCTTGTTAGTTACTTTACTTTGATAAATTTGGGGCCTTTTGTTAATGTTAAAGGTTTATTCTTGCTTAAGATGTGGTCAGGTTTGTCGTTGTATATTACTTATTCTTATTCTTAATGTATGTTGGCTTTATTTAATGTGAAAATCTTTGTACGTAAGCATACTTCGCCGCGGTCTGTATGATAATTACTCAAGGGTTATGGTAAATTTTTGTTAAATATTACCATGTAATGTAAAAATAACATGTTATGTTAGGAGACCGCTTGACAAGGGTGTGTTGAAAAAAAAGTTACGTTTTTTGTATGTTTATGTTTAGTTACTTACTACTGCTGTTTTAATGTGTGAAACTTTGTTAAACATTAACATTTTATTCTGTTAAGATTGATTAGGTTTGTCGTTGGGGGCATGTCTTAGTTCAGGTTGCATGGCTATGTTAGCTTTTTACGCATCAATATTTGATTTTGATCTTTGTGTAAAACTGATTTATTTATGTTTACTAAAGTGATACTCGAAATGTGACATGGGAAACAATAGATCGAATAGATCACGGATTGGACAGGACGGGTGGTTTGGATGGTGTTGATTTACTGATTCACTTGATAGGGTATGTAAAACGTAACAATTTTACTAAAAAATATGACATGAATCAATAGATCAATAGATCAATAGATCAATAAATCATAGAAGGGCAGGAGGGAGGAGGGGAGGTCACCTTGATTTACTGATTTACTGCTTTAGGGTATGTAAAAAACGTAAATTTGTAAGTTATAAACATAAAAAGAATAAGAAATTTTATTTATTTATTTATTTTATTTTTTATTTTATTTTTTTCTTGATGGTTCTGAAACCATCATTTCGAAAATCTACAGACCCCAACAACATAAATATATAAAGACACCAATTATCTGTATCATTACACAAATATTTAATAACTCGGCACCGCACCGGAGCCAGCACCGGTGCAGCCGTCAACTCCTACTCCTCTGTGTCAGACTCCTTCTCCATTCTTTCCCTCCTTATTCTTCCTTCATCCTTCTTCCTTCCTCCTTCGACCTCTGTTTTGCACTCTGTGCTCTTTTTTTCAGTTGGGACCCCTTCTGTAGGGGGGCCCTAGACACCCTATACGGACTTATAACCATCATATTCGAGATCTACGGGTTCGATAACCTATATAAACACACCAATATTGTTGTTATACGAATGTTTATTAACTCAGCACCGCAGTGCTCCAGCACCGGTGCACGCGAGCCAACTCCTCAGATTCCAATATCAACTCTTTCTAGAAATTACACTCTGAATCCTCTCACCAAATTTCAGCCTCATACAAACACTTCGACTTTTAGGGGTACTGGGCCCACCCCCCCTTATGGGGGCTCACGGGGATGTAACATCGTCTACAACGAGGATACGTTACCATCTAACCACCCTCCAAAGTTTAGCACGATACGATAAGTTCGGGAGTCGGGAGGCAGGCTGGCAATCGAGTCGGAACAGAACTGGTACTCGGCGAAAAGGAAACCGCGGCGGAAGCAGATCGGAGTGCGTAAAAAAACGAATTCCTGTACCAGGAATCGTTTTTCGACTCAGAATCGATTCCCTTCGGGAATCGAATCTTCGACGTAATAATAATAATAATAATAATAATAATAATAATAATAATAATAATAATAATAATAATAATAATAATAATAATAATAATAATAATAATAATAATAATAATAATAATAATAATGTGTGTGTGTGCGCGCGCGCTCACGCGCTTCGCACACCTGGGCGATTGGGTCGAACTCGTCTTAAGCCTAATCTCACCCGCTCAGACTGGCCGCACAAGGGCGATAAGCGATATTTTGAAGCTACGGCTCTCGGGGGGAGGTTAAAAAACCCCCCCTAACTATACATCCTACCGACTTGAAATTTCGCCTGTTTCGAGGTTATCCCATACATAGATTATATTCCAAGTTTCAGACCCATAGCTCTTATACTTTTTGAGAAAAAGCTGTGTGGAGCCAAACTGCTACCATACTACTTACGTGCATGAGCTAATAAACTAATTCGACCTACCTGTATATTATGTATCATTATTGTCCCTCAAAAGCTGAGTTTACGACTGAGAAGTGGAACTAGTTAACCAAGTATTAAAACGTTTGGAAATTTTTTCAACGTCTAGAGATTTTATCTTCTTTTCTTTAATTTTCGAAGCGCTACTTTGATACATACGTTTCATGCTGACACATCCGTGACACTGCACTAACTACAACCCTACTACGAGACTGAGCGAGTGAATGTCGCGACAAAGAAGTTAGTTAGGCTTCCAGAAACAAAAACCAACTGTCAACTGCTTAAAATTGATTGTAACGCGTAAGATTACTGGAATAAATAATCAAATTACTCGATGTAACCTCAATTACTAGACAGTACCGTATATCCAATTTTGGGGGTCTTTCCTGCCACTTGGTCTCGGGGCCCCGGCAATCGCGACAGCCGACCTGCCAGTCCGGGCCCTGATATATAATTATATATAGTATAGGTATTCCTATACATAATATATAATAATACTTATATATATTATATATAACTATAATATATATAATATTATTAATATATATTTTACTATATACATATATATATATATAAGCTTTATAAAATTTTAAGCTGCCCCCCCCAGGGTGGGAAGCTGGCGACGCCCATATATATACTATATACTATATTCATACTATATATATATAACTATATAATATACTATATAATATATATATAATACTATATTATATATATTATATAAATACGTATATATATATATATATATCCGATATAGTATATATAATTATATATTATATATATATATATATTATATATAATCATATATATATTATCATAACTAATATATATATATAATATATACTATATATATATATTATTATATATACGTATATAATAGTTGTCATTTAAAAATAATGTATAAGAGAAAGAAAATTAATTTAAAGGATAACAAAAATAAAAAAAAATATTGTAAACTTGCAACATTTAGAATTATAATTTTGGAATAGCTTAGAAAATTTTATTTCAGAATTCCAATATTTTAGCCCATTTTTACATACGATCACGAAGAGTGACTAGCCCATGGAATGCTAATTTATCCCTCTGAACATAATACGGATCTAAGTTGTGAGGCGAATAAAGTGACCATTTTGGAAAAACAGTGAAATGTTCCTGTGGGTCGCTATATTTTCAATCATTTGAGAAACTTGTAATTTTGTTCCCTCTTTAAGGGCATTAGTTTTAAATTTTTTTTGCTTACAGTCACGAGCAAGACCACACACTGATAACATTTTTAGAGAGAGAGAGAGAGAAGAGAGAGAGAGAGAGAGAGAGAGAGAGAGAGAGAGAGAGAGAGAGGAAGGAGAGAGAGAGAGAAGAGAGAGAGAGAGAGAGAGAGAGAGAGAGAGAGAGAGGAGCAGATGAGAGTAGAGAGAGAGAGAGAGAGAGAGACGAGAGAGAACGACTACATCTATATTTTTGAAGGCATTTACCAATTACATTCAAAATTAAAAACACTGATGGAAGAACTAGATGGAAAAATATGAATTTGAGATGTTAGTCAGAATATTAATCACGTTCAGTAAGTTCTTATTTGGAATATGAGTAATTTCTTGGGGGGGTTAAATTAATTATTCTTTAATACAACTTTTTGAATCATAACTTGGCTCATTGCTGTTTATTGGTCATACCTTGACAGGAGATTTTTTACATTTTACAGAAGAATTTTCGGAGCAAGAATTACAGCAGTTTTCTTAGACAATTTCTCCGGGGACTTTACAGAGAATTCGGGGGGGCCAATCAAGTATAACATATTTACACTAAAAATATAAGGATAATTGGATATTCTTCACTTGTCAGATAATCTTAGTCTTATTAGATACTGTCTTACTGAAATAGTAAATATCCGAAATATAACCAAATCTTTACTTGCAAATATATAGCAATCTATTTGTGAATTATTGCGGAAGTAAGATTAAAAAAATAACATAAAGGGTACGAAAGCATTATATGAGAGAATATAATAACTTAAATAATATATATGACGAATATGACCTTTTCAAATAAGGAAATAGATCTTTAGTAAAATAATATACATTCATATATACTATATTATATATATATATATATAATATATATTATAATATATAATATTATTATATTTATATATATATAACTATAATATATATATATAAATAGTACTTAATATAATTAAAATATAATATATATAATATATATATATACATATATATATATATATATATATTATATACTATTATATATATATATATATATATATATATATATATAATATATATATATACTATAATATATAAACACTTTCGTAGGCCGTATCCCCGACGTTAGTACTTAGTAAGTTAGTGGGGGTATTAAAGAAGTAAGTTTAAAGGAATCGTATACGACGAGCTTTTCTTCGTCGCATACAAGTCCTACTGTTTATTTTTTAGAAATTCCTCAGTGGATTCTAGGATCCCTCGATGCGTATCATCATGCAAAATGCATTTAAGGTTTCTGCAGCATTCTTCATTTCTTGCTTACTTAGTCATTCGGTTCATAGTACAGAACCGGATCTTTTAACCGCTGAGGCTATCGTTACAGGAATGACAAGAAAGATTTCACAGAGCTTTTGTAACTCGCAATATCCCACGTCCGCTTCCAATATTTTCGACAATGGGCTTTCATGCTGCTTTAAAATATTCGCTTCGAACATGGAATGATATAAAAAAATGAAGGGATTTCAGGTCAGCAGTACACCTATCCTGCACTGTTAACATCGGGAAATCTGTAACAAAATTTTCTAATTCAAATCCGGTTAATCTGTCATGACCTGAAACGTCTGCAAAAGCGACTAGCAAATATCATTATATCAATGATTTGTCGTTGAACCCTTTCTTCAATCTTCTTCGATTACACTATCAGCAGTGTATTTTCATCCCTGTTAAAATGCATTTTCTTATCTTACATCAGCAATCAG
>JABUQX010123600.1:17500-22187 GCA_015478945.1 Trachelipus rathkii | reverse complement strand
TGCGGGGACTTTATCAAATGCCTTTTTTATCACACAGATCTATCCAGGTTCGGTATGCTCTTCTATTCTGTCACGCCACTTTACTCTGATGAAGGCACTCACCAGGGTAGTGTTTTTAAGTGTACTACTATTTGCTCTTGGATTCAATGATATTGTTACCTCTATTCCAGCGACGACTGTCAATTTCTCTCTATATGTCGATGACTTAGCATTATACATAGCCGGTGCCAGGCTGCCCTTTCTCGAACGGCAACTTCAACTAGCTATTGAAAATATGACTACCCTGGCCCCCCAGGTTTTGTTCCCCCTCCTCGCCGAGACCCACGTCTCAAGAAAAAGGGAATCGAAGAACTTGCCACCTTCTCCCAGCGAGCCTAACCTTATATGGTTCACCCATTCCCGTAACGTCACAGGTCAAATTTCTAGGGCTCATCCTAGATGACCACTTAACATATGCACCGCATATTAAACACCTGAAAACAACTTGTCATCGCGCCCTTGACCTGTTACGTCATCTTGCCTCAAAATCTTGGGGTGCTGATCGCAAATCCCTTTTTACGTCTTTACATAGCCCTAATCCGATCGAAACTGGATTATGGCTGTGCAATATATGATCAGGCCTCCACAACACTACTACACCTGTTAGATCCCATCCAAAACGAAGTGATCCGTATCTCCACTGGAGCCTTTCGATCGTCCCCCCAGGTGAGCCTTGAAGTTGAATCCAATGTGATGCCACTCTCTCTTCGAAGAGAATACATCATGTGTACAAATTATCTTCGCTTTACCCCAATACCGTCTGCTCTGACACCGATTCTGCAGGAGGTACCTCAGAATCCTAATTACTGGCCATTTGCAAACACGGTTCATAACATCTTTAATTTCCTCAACATCCCTTTTCAAAAGGTGCTGCCTTTCTCTTTTGACGAAGGGTACACACTTTGGTTTCTCTCACCATTTGCTTGGCTCTGACATCTCTCTCCAAATCTAGCCATCCTGCTGCCCTGTTAAAAGCATCATTTCTGTATCACGCAGTTCACGATGAATTTACTCCAGTGTTTACTGACGGCGCTAAAACAGGGGATGTGGGTGCGTCTTTCGTCTTTCCTGACCGCAACCTCTCCATACCCTTCCCTTATGCTTCATTCTTACAGCAGATAATCTGGGTTATAATGATTGCCCCCTTTTCTCGAATTCTAATCCTTAACCAAGATCACTTATATTTTATTCAATTCGCTTAGCGCGTTACAAGCGCTTAAAACCCTTATTCTAAAAAACGCAATGGTATCAGCTGTACAAAAATTTCCTTTGACTTCTCCACTCCCGTAAGAACAAATTATTTTTATGTTGGACTTCCTCATGTAGGGGTAACTGGCAATGAAAGCGGGCCAAAATGGCTGCCTCCTCTTTCGGAGTTGTTCCAGGTACCTCCCGGATGCCATTCGACAAGCGTCGCCTCCCATCAACTGATTACTATCCTTGCTCTCCGACAAGGGGCTTTCGGATCTTGTTGGCAAGAGTGCTGGACGAGTGATCGGCGGGGAAGGAACTCAGAAACATAAAGCCGAACATCGGTGAGTCTTCCTCCCACAGACGAAAGCGCTACATGGTGATACTTGAATGCCTCCGTATTGGTGACCACACTAATATCACTCACAGTCACTATATGTCACGAGACCCTCATCCCAATATTTGCAAATTTTGCCGTCGCCACACCCCCGCAATCTGTTCATCATATCTTCATTGATTGTTCCCATCTGGACCCTATTCGCTGCCGTCATTTTCCCTATTTTACTGTCCATAACACCTTGTAAAAGATTATCCCATATCTTATCTGAATCTTCCTAATTTAGCAGTAACTCTATTTTTCTTTGTATCTTCAAGAAGTAATATTCTTTATAGCATTTGGATTTGTTATGTAATCTTAAGACTATTAACAATGCAAGGATAAAATTTATTTAAGCTTTATTTATTTTGACTGGACTGAATATTCATCTCACCAATCAAATCTTTCTTTGACATTTGAAACATATATAGGACAGGGCCCTTATATGCCTGGGCCAGCCCAGTGTGGCCGCTTCATTGGGAGTGAGCCGTGGTGGGTCCTGCACACTAACTCAAAAATAGAGCAGTAGCAGCATATATATATATATATATGTTATATATAGTTATATGAAAGAGTATAGCAGTATAGCATAGCAGAATAGCAGCAGCATATATATATATATACAGTTATGCTAAGTTATGCATATATATAGTATAACTTAAGTCTAACATAGAATGGTTACTATATATATATATATATATATGTTAGCTATATATATATATATATGCAGTATATATAGCAGCAGCAGCAGTTATATATATATATATTAAGTTGTTATTATTTCATATATATATATTGTTATACAAGATAGTTAGTTATGCTATACATATCACAATGCGTTGAATTTGTAGCAAGAATGATACATATGTATTGTTATATCTTGTATTATCGGCATATATATTTATATATATATATATATATATATATTTATATATACATATATATTATATATATTATATATATATATATGTGTATGGTTATATATATAAATATATATATATATATATATATATATAGTTAGATATATATATATATATATATATATATATATGTTAGTTATTATTGTTGGTTATATATATATATATATATATATATATTTTATAGTAGTTAGCAACATATATATATATATATATATATATATTATATATTATATTGAAAGAAAGTATATATATATATATATATATATAAGTTATTATTATAATATATATATATATATATATATATATATATATATATATATATATTACTTCTTCTCTTTGCTTACTTATGTCTATATTTCTTTCAACTCTCTCAATATCGGCTGTTGTTGATAGGGCGACTTCTTCCTTCCCTATTAATGACAGAGTTCCTTTGGATTTTGTCTTAACTCCTACTCTATTCCAACTTTTAGCTAGTGATCTTCTCAGTTGCTCATCTAATTCTATTAATTCATATGCCGATAACTCAATCATCTATTCTTCAAATCATTTCAAAATCAGCTCCCTGTTTTGGATGTAAAATTGCCTCTCGTCTTAATCTTTCTAATTCTTTTCTCGTTGATCTGGATTGAATTCCGGAGAGGCCGTCTAGTCTTTGTGAAATTCAGTTCTTTAAAGGCAAACTTCTACAAATCTGCCTCTCTAAACAAACACCATCTAACTTTTTTCTGATTAGATGGCTCTCTAATCAGTAAGAGTAATAAAAGTAAGTAATAATAGTAAGAGGCTCTTATCGAAATCATTTTATTCCTGCCGTAGTGACAGTTCTCTCTTGTCTTTTTAACCAGAAGGAGGCCCAAAGTGCTAGCTTGGGCGAAAGCTTGCACAAATCTAATTTTAAAAAATACATATAATGTTGTTTAAAATCGAAAGAGCTCTTTAAAATGCTGTTTTAGCGTATAGTTAGTTTAATAAATTTCGAATAATAAAATCAGTGTTTTTAACATTCAAGTTTTTAACTATGCACACTCCATAGTCTCGTGCATATACTTGTTATTTTGTTACGCCAAAGGTTAAATATACTTATAATATAATATCTGCGATAAAGTGGTAATTTAAATTTATATATGTTATATATATATAGCATATATAAGATATGTATATATATATATATATATGTTATATATATATATAGCATATATATATATATATACAGCAGCACCTCGCAATAACGGCTACTAGAAAAGAACAAGGCGTAATGAGAAGGTAAAAATTAACTGCCTCTGGGATTGAACCACCGCAAGTTGCGTGTGAAACAATAGGCTGGACACCTGGTGATGTCACCTTGACGGGGAACTCGGTTGCTTTATAACTGTTCTGAATCCATCTTTTTGGGTTGGAGGATAGCTCAGTTGAATTAGCACCGGGCATATTGTCTTCACGCGCAACATGCGGTGGTTCAATCCCAAAGAAGGTAATTCTTACCTTCTCATTATATGTTCTTTCTTAACATCTTATCAAATTGCGATTATTATACATATTTAACATCTATATATATATATAGTATATATATATATATATATATATATATATATATATATATATATATATATATATATATATATATATATATATTATAGAGCGTATGGTAATGCTTTACAATATATATATATATATATATATATATATATATATATATATATATATATATATATATATATTATATATATATATATATATATAGCAATATAATAAAGATAATAGTATATGAGCATATATATATTTATATGCTATGTTATATATATATATAGGTATATATGTTATATATATAGTATATATATATATATATATATCATATATATATATAGTATATATATATATATATATATATATATAAGGAGAGGACTTAGCGTACCAGAAGCAATGACACTATCCCCCATTGGGCATATATGGAGTATTAAGGTACGTCCTAAGACACTCCAGTCCACAATGGTTCGCCTTCCATTGAGATCATAACCATATTCTTCTTGCACTGGAGTATCTCTCCTGTATCACTCACTATAAAACACTAATACAGACAACACTTTCCTTTTAAAATAAAATATGGATAAAAAATGGCAACCACACGATTAAACTCGGCTAGACCAAGAGGGGAGGCTTCTAA
>JABUQX010123599.1:0-13310 GCA_015478945.1 Trachelipus rathkii | reverse complement strand
GGTTGTAATATGAGAATGCCTAGAGGCTGGTCTTATTTAAACTTTCAAATTTTGAGGGAGTCTTCGCACTTCAAAGAGTGAGGATGAGTTCAAAATTGGTTAGCATTACGGAAACTAATTGCTTTAAATTCTTGGAGAAGAAACTTCAATTGGTATAGTAATTATAATAATAGATAAGTGGTAGTTAAGTAATAAATATAATGGTAAATTACAACTAAGGATAAGGCCAAAATTATAACAGTAACTGCCATAGTAATATAAATTTTAATTATGATGAGAATTATGTGTATATAAGAAATTTTAATTATAATAACAATTATGAAT
Organism: Trachelipus rathkii; assembly: GCA_015478945.1. NCBI lineage: Eukaryota > Metazoa > Arthropoda > Malacostraca > Isopoda > Trachelipodidae > Trachelipus > Trachelipus rathkii. Next base: position 12,986 of record JABUQX010123599.1, on the reverse strand, counting down.
ATGGTAAAGATTTTAATTATAATAACAATTATGGATACGGCAATTTTTATAATTACAATAATAAATATAATAATAATTATAGGTGGAGTAGAAATAGTAATTCTAGCAATGATTATAGCAATAATAGAAATATTGAAAGTGAATCTAGAGCTATGGCGACTGATCATGCTGTGACTTTGGAGGCGGAAATTACGCCTGGCAGTGAGTCGCAGAGGCCAACCCACCTCACACTTAATGTGGCTGCTGAGGAGACGACGGAGAACAGTCTCATTTAAAACTGAATTGTAATCCTACGCATGCAGGAGAAAATAGTAATGACAACCAAATTGTTAATTTAAGGGGTCAGGGAAAAAATCATTTTTTAAGGGTAAATTGTGTTGATTTTAAAGAGAAGGAGTTTTCTCTTCCTATTTTAGGGGATCAGGGGTCACTAGAATTAAGAAACATTGCATGTAATTTGTACGACAATATGAATATAGGAGTGTCTGGCAACTCGAAAAAAACTGCCGCTCAGGCGAGGGTGACGGGTGCAAATAAATTGTATTATGTTTTAGATAAAACTAGTAATGAGTCTTACCTACTAGATTCGGGGATTTGCCTTGACCTTACCAGAGCTTCAGCAATAGATAAGCAAGGTGCCACTATTGGCACTGTCAAAGCAGCGAATGGAGAATTTATAAATATTTATAGCAAAAAATTAATAAAGGTCGATATTGGGTTGGGGAAACTCTATGACATTTACGCTTTCACAGCAGACATTAACTTTAACGTCCTCGGCATGCCCTTCTTAAAAAAATATGGCTTTATTATCGACTTTAAATATCACTACCTACTCGACCCTGAGACTAATCACTGCGTTTCAATTGACAATAAAGCTTTTGACATCTCTTCGGACATACAAAAGTCTGTTTTACCTCTGTCTTCTTTTTCTTTGGACGTTCCTCTTTGTGTGAATGAAATGATTAATAACTTAATTATAGAATATAAGGAAATATTTTTAAACCCTTACGAGGAGCCCAATTTAAACTTGAAAAATGAACAGCTAGCCAAGTGGTGCTTCATCTGCGCAACCTACAAAAATGAAGGGAATGGAATCGGTTGTAGAAATACCATTGAAAAAGGGGGGAGGGGGATGAGCATAATGATAACCCTTTAAAGAGAGAAATTCTATGGAAGTTGGCGGACAATTACCCGTACCATGTTGAGGTTAGCGGAGAGCCCATACAATTGAAAAGCAGAAGCATTGCGCCGCACTTATATGAGAGGACGAAAGGAGAAATCAACAAGTTGCTGGAGTCGGGAGTTATAAAACGCTCGAGGAGCAACTGGCAGTTTCCAGCGTCGTTCCTACGAAAATCGGATGGGAGAGTAAGACTGGTGGTAGATTTGAGACTGCTCAACCAGAGATCGGTCTCAGATAATTTTACGCTGCCTAAAATTAAAGATATAATTTTAATTGCAACATTGCAAATTGTTGACAAAGCTGGACCTCCGCCAGGCCTATTAAAACATTCCTGTCACGGAAGAGACTCAAAAGTACTTTACCATTACGTGCCTATTCGGGAACTATAGCTTCAACTATCTAATTCAGGGTCACAAGTGCTCATCTAGCTCCTGACAGAGACTCATGTCAATTTTGTTTGGTGAGTTAAAGAACATCTTCGTGTACTTAGATGATATACTTATCTCGAGCTTAACTATAGAAGAACATATTGCGACTTTAGAAGAAGTTTTCAAAAAGTTAAAATACATGAAAATCTGTCTTAACCCCAAAAAGTGCTTATTGGCGGTAAAAGAATTAGAGTTCTTGGGCTTCAATATTAGAGAGAAGGGAGTTCTGCCTAGTCAGGAGAAGATAGAGGAAATAGTGAAGGTTGCAAAGCCTTCAACATTAAACAACTTAGAGCGTTTCTTGTACAACTTCTGCCGAATCAATATAGCATACGCTGCCCGGTTATTGCAACCATTGACTAATATGTTAAAGAAGAAACCTGCTTCGACCAAGAAAATAATCTGGAACCAAGATGCCGAACGGGCTTTTAAAGAAGCAAAGGCAGCAATGATAAAGGCTACCTTATTGTCGTTTCCTGGTGAGGGAATGGAGTTGAAACTGTACACGAAAGTGAGAGATGTTGCAATGGCGAGCGCCTTAATGGGAAACGAGGATCCAACTAAAATCTTTGCCTTGTATAGCGCGGTGCTGATGAGGCAGAAATGGGATACCCGCAAATCACGAAGGAATTAACGTATGAAAAAAGCCCGCAAAAAAAAAAAAAAGTAAGTTTATTTGATAGCGAATCGCAAGGCTGCACCTGCACATGCACAATGGCATTGATCATGAACTATAAAGAAAAGGTTGTATAAAATGTATGATGCCAGAGAAATAAGGTTGTGGGATTCGATAAAGCAAGCTTTGACATCGAGTTTAAATTAATATCTAAAGCCAAAAATAAACTAACTATTCACTTGAACGAGCTAAATGAAGAAAACGAACATGTAAATTTAAGAAATTAGATTTAAAATTAGCCTTCATAGAAAATGGAGAGTGGACGGTACTCTCTTCAACATATCAGATCGCTATGGAAACCAACTTACGATCGGGGGAAGGGTCTAGTAAGATGGGACATTTAAATACTATAACAAAAGGGTCCTAATTGGAGAGATGGGAAAACAAAAGAGTGAACATTTTATAATAATAATAATAATAATAATAATAATAATAATAATAATAATAATAATAATAATAATAATAATAATAATAATAATAATAATAATAATAATAATAATAATAATAATAATAATAATAATAATAATAATAAAATAATAATAAAAATAATAATGATAATAATGATAATGATAGTAATAATAGTGATAATAGTAATAATAATGATAGTAGTAATAATGATGATGATAGCCGTAATCACGGCGGGGATACCGATGAGGGATTTAATAATAACGATTTTGATGATTTCTTCGTAAACCTTATAACTTATACTAAAAAGGGATTGAATAAAATAATGGATAGATTCAAGGAGGGTATAGATTTCCAGGACATAGCAGTCGAGCAGGAGACTGATCTGTACATCAAAACTTTAATGAAAGGGGAGAACCTTCTGGATTGAAGGCTATTTATAAGGATTTTATAAGTTATCTTTGGCAGTTGACATTTCGACAGGAATCGCAAGAATAATAATTCCAGAGAATTTGGTAGACGATGTGATAGCAAGAATACATAATACGAACCACCTGGGAGTTAAAAGAACATTGACCGTTTTGAGAGCAGATTTCGTATTCAAATTCATGCATAGCCGCGTGAAAATTACATTAAAAAGTTGCAATATTTGCCAGAAAACAAGAATACTAGGGAGGATTTCCGAATGGGGAGGTACACAGTCGGAGAAGTTTGACACTTCATGTGGATCTGATAAAAATGCCATATAGTAAGGGGTACAATTATCTGTTGGTGTTCATCGATAGGTTCAGCAAATATCCTTTCGATTATCACTTGAAACAGGCTACTGTAGATTCCGTTCTGCATGTTTTGATAAGCGAAGTATTTCCATTCAGCGGGGTTATAAAAAGACTTGTATCGGATCGCGGAACTCAATTCACTGCCAAATTGTTCTGCGATGTCTGCAACCTTCTCAGTATTGATAATATTGTTACAGCACCAAGTGCCCCAAATAGTAACGGAATTTGTGAAAAATTGAACCAGGCCCTAATAATAACCCTAAGATGCATGATAAACGATAGTAAAGGCGAGGGCTTAGAGTGGCCTGAGATCCTTCCATTTGCACTATATTGTTTGAGGATCAGTCCTATAAACGAAGAAGGAGTAACGCCCGGCATTTTGATGTTCGGTTAGAATTTATCTGTCCCAGGTGGTCTCTTGCGAAAGGAACCGCTCAATGCCGCGGTCAGTCAGAGTGCCTACCTGAAGAAATTAGTGGCTTTAATGTGAAGGCCTTTGGCACCTCAAGTTGTATACAAAAATAAGCATATATTTGTTCCAAAAGATCTCAATAAGGCAAAATTTGTATGTTAGAAATCAACAGTATAATGTGGGTAAATTAGAAGAAAGATATTCGGGTCCATATAGGGTCTTATGAATTACTAAAAACAATGTGTATATATCAAAAAATGGGAAAGAAGCTGTAGAGAATTTGAGAAATATAAGGGTTTATCATAGTATAAATAGCGAGGACAATGGTAACAAGGAGAAGGGTAGAATCGAGTAACAAAAAAAAAAAAAAAAAAAATATGTTGATAATGCTTTTCTTCTTGCTCGTGGAGGCTGAGTGGGTTCTTAATAGTAGTAGTATTAACCATTTCCTATGTGAGTACTGTGGGAGAGAATGTTGTGATATTCCTTCCTGTCAAAAAAAAGTTCGTTTTTTTGTCAACTAACCGACTATATTGACAAAGTTTATTAAAAAAAAAAAAATTACTTTTTGGGATTATGAACTAGTGTTTACAATTTCTGGCTATCGGAATTATGGTTGAAGGGTTAATTTAGAATAAATTGAAGGTAGTATAATATTGTATAATGGGTGTTATGAAAATAAGATTGTTGTAATTGTAGAGATTAAAGAATTACGATTGGTTATAAGGTATTGTTCATTACTAAAAAAATTTAAATATTTTATGTTCCTGCAGTCACTCAGGATTGAGGGGCAAAAGAGGAATTGCATGATTCTTTTTATATATATATATATATATATATATATATATATATATATATATATATATATATATATATATATATATATATATATATATATATATATATATATATATATATGATTGTTATTGATTAGTTATTTTATGTATACTAGGAGAGTGTAAGTAAAGGCCTGTGTGCCCTAACGCACGTATACCTTTTGTAAGGAGACCGACTTCCATATCTCCAAAGTGTACTTTATAAATAGCCGTTACAAATAATGCTTTGCCTGTTGCTGGGAATTTTAAATCTGTTAATAAAGGATTTTAGTTAACCAATGAAAGAGGGCGAATTTGAATGTGTCAAAATGCTAAGTCGTCCCTCACGACGCCAGGATAGGGGATTGAGCCACGACAAAGCGCTCGAGGCAGACGTGAGTATTTTTTAATAATTTATATTAATGTAATAACAACAGAAATACTAATTGCCATCTAATTATTATAATTAATTGTGTTTAATAATATAATGAAGTGATTCCCGTTAGAGAGATCGCACGAGCAAGTCGGCATTATGTTATAGTGCCAGATATTATATAACCGGTTACTTTGTGTTATATAATCAATTGTTAAATACATTTATTGACTCATTTATTTACTTATCATTGCCCATTGCAAATATCATATATCAAAGTGCTGTAATAATTTCACTCGTCTTTAATAAACTATAAAGCATCACTCCCCTTTCACTAATCATCCTAATTAACTAATTATAAGTCTAGTTTTGTGCTTTATCAGCCCAAACTTCTTTTGGTGATTTCCCAGCAGTGACACTTAATTACCCTATAAAATTATCCTTATTAGAGGCCGAAAATTAAAATTAATTAATACTAAACAGTGGAAAAACAGTTAGTGAGAGTGGATACATTAACTGTGCTTGTGCCTTTAAAATTAAAAGTGAAATTATATTGCTTATAAAACTCAAATAAAGTTTTGTGCGGTGATTAAAAAACAATTGTTCTAAGTTCAGCTTGAAGAAACAATTTTATAATATAAAAAAACAATAATTTGTGTATAAAAAAGTTGTTGATTTAGAATAGAAAGGCCTCCAGAAAAGGGCATTCAAAAAAAAAAGAAAAAGATAAAAGAAACTCTCTCCATAACGAATTTCCTGTGCCTAACAACAACTTGAAATTTAATACAAGTGTAATTTATTTTAAGAGAGGAACATGGCAGGGAGTAATAAAAATTCTCCAAAACTTAAGGTGGCAAAGGGGAAACCCCTTTCCCCCAAAGGGAGGCAGACAAGAAAATCACCTTTGCCAACAAAATCTCATTCCCCCTCGGCGAGGGAGGGCACGTTTTCGAGTTCGGGAAGCCAACATGAATGTACACCCGGTGTGAAAAATGCGAAGTCACCTGCCCACTTGAGAAGGCACACTCAAAAAAAAGCGCGCCAAAATAAAACGAACTCTTTGACCTCCAACCAGCTTCCACCCTTCGATGCGTATGGGATAGTCGGGTGGTTATCTGCTACCAACACAGTTTTCAGACTCAATGGAATTAATGATGGGACGGAGATAGTAAGACTATTAGCGCCCCCTCTCCCAAATAGCTTACTGTCTACCATCCAGTTTCCACTTAAATCAAACTCTTATGAACAACTGATGAACACAATATAGGAGACTTACCTCCCCGCGTTAAGACAACGGGTTAGAGTCGTATTTAAAAAAGGGATGGAGAAGAATGAGTTACCAAGCCATTACATTAATCGTGTAAAGGAGGTGCTAGGACATAAAAATTTTGATCTCCTTGTCGAAAATAATCCAAAATTTGCGCAAGCTTTATTTTTAGCGGAACTTCCCACAGCTGTGCAATTGAGTTTGTACACCCTAGCAGAAGAGAACGATATACATAAACTTGTGCCAGTAGCAGACAACCTATTCAAAATCTTCGTCCACAAAAATCACCAGCCAATACCCCTCTATGGGAGAGACCCCCCTTACTGAGGGAATGTAAACCAAGTAAGTCAAGAAGAAATGTATCCTACAGAATACGCAGAACGAAGAACCCGCTCACATGAGCTTAAGAAACTGTCGGACAAAGCTGCTGAGACTCAAAGAGAAATTCTGAGTCAACTTCAAAGCATCTTAAAAACAGTAAAAGATGTAGCAGAAACGCTATGCCAGATCTCCCAAAGGCAGAGGCCAGAAGAAGAAAACCAACATTCAAGGAGGGGTAGGAGTCAAGGCAGGAGACGGAAATTTGACACACTGCCGCCCACCAAAACGATGCCTTCAGCGACCTCTGCTATTACCACTACAAGTACCTCCACAGAGATTATTCATGTGGGAGTTCAGATTGCCCCACGTGTTCACTCCTATATCCCCGCGGTGGAGGGTCAAACGTCAACTCCCACTCCACTCACAATGCCAACCAGGGAAAAGAATAAGCGGACCGCTTGAACAACAATATCGCGGTCGATTAATTATGTCTACAGGTAAACATGTATCTTTCAATAATGAAATAGAAATAATAAAGGTTAATAATAATAATAATAATAATAATAATAATAATAATAATAATAATAATAATAATAATAATAATAATAATAATAATAATAATAATAATAATAATAATAATAATAATAATAATAATAATAATAATAGAAATTTATAAAAATGAATGTATAAATAAAAATTTATTAAATATTAACAGTAATGATGATTCTATTGTAAATAATGATGAATGTAATGAAAATTTATGTATTATAAGCGAGGCTGAGATAATGATGGAAATAGAAAAAGATAAAACAGCTATCGCAGAAGTTTTTTTTTTAAATCAAAATTTAAATAATAGTGATGTAGGAAAAATTGATGATTCTAAGTTGCATGAAGGTTTTATATTTTTTGACGATTTAATTATAAGTGATTCTGAGGTTGGTCAATGTAATAAAGTGGCCTGTAGAAACAGCAGGATTCCTTATATACCAACTGTCGCCGTTATAAGCTCAAATTTTGTGCGTGGCGCGTGTGCTGCTGCCGTTCAAGCAGATTTAGCGACAATTGGTACTACCAGGAATACTGCTTCCTACACAAAGCTTTATAAAGTATTTAAAAATATCAATAAAATGTACTTCTTCTTTATTCAAACTTACCTGTCTTATTAGTCTATCTCTAAAATACTTAACTTATAAAGATTATAAATAAAGAAAGTGTATAATACAAAAATTCGAACATCAAGCAAAGCGATGACGCAACCAACTCTTCTCTAATTCGACCAATCGGGAGGTCGGAAACAAACAGCTGCTGCCGTCTTGTAAACAAATACTTTTAAATCGTACATTCCATAGTACGGAGGCTGGTTATAAACCCAGCCTTTTAAATTTTACATGCTTATAGTTTACGAGAGACTCATAAATCTGTCCCTTTAGCTTTTAAAGACCCTGCTATGGGGATGAAACAACTTATAGCAAGAGAAAGGAGATCATTTCTTTCCGACAAGGAAAATTTTCAATAAAGGACTTACTGATTACTACCCTTTTTGCTTAAGTAAATAAATACGAAACCGGAAAAGATTTTGTGAGCGAGCAATAGAGAAGAAGGAACGCTCGTTTTGTGTTAAAAATTCTGAATTGAAAGAAAGAAAATGAGATTTACCAAAACCGAGAGAAAGGTTTAATTGGATGGGAAATTGCAGTATATTAGTAACCTGTTAATTTATAACGATGATAATTTATTTATAAAGAGTTACTATTACGACGCTAATATTTGAAAACTTTTCCTCTTTTTGCCTATCGTAGTGTTTCTGGCTTTCCTTCTATTTCCTATGGTCGAGCTGTAATAACCTTAAACCTGGGTAAAAGTTTAAATCACAAGAGATTTTCCAATTATGAATATGCAGAATATGCATGAGGTCCCCTCCTGCCCTGCATATGTTTCGAAACTCCAAGTTCACCATCTGGTCTGTTATTGACCAGTTATTTTATGTGTACTAGGAGAGTGTAGGTAAAGGCCTGTGTGCCCTAATACATGTACACCTTTTGTAAGGAGACCGACTTCCATATCTCCAAAGTGTACTTTAGAAATTGCCGTTACAAATAATGCTTTGCCTATTGCTGGGCATTTTAAATCTGTTAATAAAGGATTTTAGTTAACTAATGAGAGAGGGCAAATTTGAATGTGTCAAGATGCTAAGGCGTCCCTCATGACGCCAGGATAGGGGATTGAGCCACGACAAAGCGCTCGAGGCAGACGGGAGTATCCGCGTCTGCTCCTATTTTTTAATAATTTATATTCATGTTATGACAACAGAAATACTAATTGCCATCTAATTATTATAATTATTTGTGTTTAATAATATAATGAAGTGATTCCCGTTAGAGAGATCGCACGAGCATTGATCTCGGCAATATATTTTATATGAGTGTATATATATATATTATAACCGTGTTACTCTCTTTTTGTTATATATATATATTTCTCTCTAGTTAATCAGATTTTATTTCATAAATTTTTATTTATGCCGGCTTATCATTGATCACCATTGCAAATATCATATATCAAAGTGCTGTAATAATTTCACTCGCAGTGAAGTAGTAGAAGAAGAGGAAAATTTCTGTATTGGCAGGAATGTTGTGATTTATCTTTTCTTCCTTCTTTGGCAAGTCTTGTTGGTGTAGTAGAGGGCTTGTAGTTATCTCTTCTTCTTCCTCCTCCACTGCACAGTTAGTAGTTGATGGTTGTCATTTGATAGCTCCTCGTATTACTTAGGAAGATGCTAAGCATCTACAGACATGGTAGCTCTCTGATAGATTTCTGCGTCTATGCACTATGTCTGAAGCCGCCTTCTTCGCCAAAAGGAAGTATATGATGTTAAACTTTGATTGGTACTTGGAGGCTAATGAACCAACCGTATAAGTCATTTGAACCCTTTTCATAACAATCTTTATAGGGGGAATGTAGAAACAGCTATTTTTGGCTATTTATTAGGATATTATATTCAAACGAGTCACTTACCTACAATTAGGCGCAATAATATTTTTACATTTTTCATTATACATAAACGTCTTGCTAACCTGCAGCCAAATTAAGTATTCCTACTTGCGAGTCGACGGAGAGAGAGAGAGAGAAAGAGAGATAAATATAGAGAGAGACTACAGAGAGAGAGAAGAATAAGTAGAACAGATTTTGTGAGATAGAGAAATAGAGAGAGGGAGAATGATATTCATATTTTTTTGAAGAGAAGACGATGCAGAGAAGTAAACAATGATCTTGAATAGATCAAGATAGACGGATACTGATAGTGAGTATGAATTATATGCCTTGCTACACTAGTGATGAGTAGTAGAAATTCTTTCGAAGAAACTATTAGTTACATAAGAGGATTAGTGAGCACATTATTTTAAAGGAGTTATGATAACATCGAGAGAGAAGAGGCGAGGAGAAGAGAGATTCAAACGAGTCACTCCACAATTGGCCACAATTTGATTATAGACGCAAGTTGAAATGATGATTTCCCATTTTTTATATATCTATTAATTTTTCTCGCTGACTTGCAACCTAGTTAAGTTTTCCATGGCTAACTCCAGAGCGCAGGGAGGGACCGAGTGAAAGCGCGAACATGCGAATTGTGCAGGGCAGCGAAGTATGTGGCTCGATGAGATGATACGAGAGAAATAAGTATGAAGACCCTGAGAAGGAGAGAAAGTGCGAGGAGTTGAGATAGAAGAGATGGATCCCAAAAATATTACTTCTCACGAGAATCTCATAAGAGAGAGAAGAGAGAGAGAGGAGAGAGGAACAAAATAGCACCAAAATATATAATTTTGTGTGTGTACCTAAATTTGTATGTTTGACACATTTACATACAAATATAAAAAAGATTAAAAAAAATATGATAAACTAGTAACATATATAAAATATTATATTATTTACACTAAAATTTACATTTCATACTGCCATTAATTATGTGATGTAAGATATTCAAAACAACAATAATTATATACATAATAAAACTGCATTTTGCTCCGAAACAAAAATATAAAATAAAAAAGCTACCAAAAAATTTGATTTTTCTTTAATTTGGTTTCTCTTTCTCTTAATGATTCTGTATATTACTGTTTAAGTTCTCAAGATGTTATAGAATCTATAATTTTATCTAAACATTTAAATTAAATATTATCTAAAAAACCAAATTATTTTGAATAATATAATCTTAATTGTGTAGCATTATAATCCATAATGATTACTGATCATTTGCCGGAATAACTATAATGTATAATATTAATTTGATTGATTTATTTACATTCGCCCTATATATTATATATATAAATGTATTTATAGACTAGTAATTGTATATTCTCAAATATATTATATATATACTAATATCTAATTGAACAGTAAAGTTTTAATAATAAATATGTATTATATATCTACTATATATAATCTTATATATATATCATAATTAGTGATACGATATAAAAAAAGATTTTGAACGATAAAATATAGCTTATTTCCCCTCGCATAGATGAAAACATTTAACTTTCACTCCAGCTTACTTATCAGGCGACCTTTAACAATCTGAATGATGTTGTGTGAGAAATCCAATATAATATATATATATTATATATATATATTATAGTATATATATTATATACTATATATATATTAACAATTACATAATATAATTATATATATATATATATATTAATATATTAATATACTATTATAATATTAAATTATTTATACCTATATATATACTATTATATATAATATACTATATATATATAATATTATATATATATATATAATATATACTTTAGTTACTATGCATTTACTACAAATTCAAATGCCTACAATAAGAACAAATGACATTTGCCAATCAGTAACAGAATTTTAGTTCAGTGAGAAAATGCTATATAACTCATACGTAATGGTCTAGACAGTCTTAAAATAAGATATTACATATATATAAATAATTTTAAATTGATCATGTTAAACTTAAGGCCCTCAAAAAGTAAAATTATCCGCGCCAAAGAACTGTCCACAGTCCAGATTTGGTCTTTTATTTTCTCTCGTTTTGTGCATAGAATTAATGAGTAGGTAATGATTTTTTTTTTAGTGGCTCGAGCCGGCGGTGGCGACAGAGAAGGGTAACGGTAGGTCCCCCTCGTCTCCTTCTCTCAAACGGTACCAAGGACGGAGAAAACCCGAACTTCCTTTCCATTCTCTCTGCGGTACTTACCCAAATATAAGGTCATTTACAAATAGTTGAATAATAAATAAAACGAGAACATGATAAAAAAGCACATTTTGCGGAACTCTGGGGCTCCTTGGTACTCGTTAATAATACTTAATTAAACCAAAATATCTATAAAACGTGATTCGTTACATTTTGTGCAATATTTTTTTAATTTATATTTTTTTTATACACACAGTTAACTATAGTTTTTTATATATTACTCAATATATTTACCCTCTAGTTATCTAATCATGCATTCGGAATTATTGTATTCTTGCTTTAGTACATGCATAATCTACAAAACTAGAAAAGATATACATAAAAATAAATAACTAATTTTCCGAAATGTTTATCAGCTCTAATTATTCCCTCGAAACATTTAAGTAGGAATTTTCCCTCATGTGAGTCTTATAAGAAAACCTAAGTTAACTTGTTGTATTAAAAAAAAATTTTATAACGAAAAAAATACGCGAGATATACAGTTGAGCCGCGATCTTATATCAATATATGTTTCCGGTTTATGAAGTATTAATTATTATGAGTGCAGGAGCCCCCCAGGGTTGCGAAAAAATGATTTAAATTTTCAAAATATTATTAGTTATTTTTTAATAACTAAAAAGCGTTGCTCGAGTGACGAGACCGTCCTGAGAGCTGAACAGAGTGGAAATTCTCTGGGACTACTTCCCCCCTCTGTCCCACAGCCGGCTGAAGCCCCCTAAAAAAAAAAATTTCTACCCTTTCTATGCGCAAACGAGAGGAAGATAAAAAGCCATTTTCTGGCAACTGTGCGTCCGTGGCGCGGACTCTGGAAATAAAACATACATAAATACAGTATTTACTTCGTATATATCGAATTTTACATGTTTGTGAAAATAAGTGAAATCAAGATGCAAACAAGACGTAATTTTGATTCTTTTCTAATTTTTTTCTATACATTTTGCTGAACGATAATAAATTCTTCCAATTGATTTACAAAAATTTGTCATTTGTTTTTATTCTTAAGAACTAGCCATTTCTCTGTCATAATAGCTATCTTATGATATACTACAGTCTCTCTCATCGAGATCCAGCATACTCCTCCTTAGTTT
>JABUQX010123598.1:25000-36149 GCA_015478945.1 Trachelipus rathkii | reverse complement strand
AGTTATGATCTAGATCAATATATGAATATAATAATATTTATATTAAAATTATATATAATATATATATTACATAATAAATTTATTAAAATATTATATATTTATATAAAATATAAATTATTATATATAAATATAATATAATTATATTAGTAAATTAATAATATATATATAAATTAATATATTAATATATATATATATATAATATATATATATATATATAGAATTATATATAATTTTAATACTAATATTTAATATATATATTAATATTATATATATAATTATATAATATATATATATTGGCAGACCTGCAACTCTCACGTGCCACTTGTAACAGTGCTGAATATAGTTTATATTTGATTGGGACGCTGCTCATATTTAGTAAAATATTATTATAGTATTAGTCGAATAATTTATCTTAATATTTTTTTTAGACTTTATATTAATATAATGATAATAATTATAAATAGATTATAAAGGGTTACTTAGACGAAAAATAAAAGTTATGCTATATTCCTAATATATTTTTAATATATACTATACGTATATTATACCTCATATTAAAAAGGTAGTAGAATCTACTAGTATTACAAAAGGTAATTAGTCGTAGTTAGGAAAGTATCAGGACGAGTGTCACAAGTTCTGAATTTTATTATGACCATGTAATAAAATTATATTATGTTTTATAATTATAATATTATGATTTTATTATAATAAATATGTTAAATACATTAATAGCATTAATATTATAATATATAATCATTTTTAACAAATAATTATTTATATAAACATAAATAAATTATAATTTAAAAATACTTAAATAACCTATTTTAAAATAATTAATTTAAATTAATTTAATAGTTTTTATAAATTATTTATATATAAAATATTAAGAATATTATCGCAAACCATGAACAACCAAAAATAAATTTGTTATTAAATAACATAAATTTTAATACTAATTATTAACCAGGATAATTATCTCTCACTAATATATATATAATATAGTATATATATATATATATATAGTTAATAATATATATAGTATTATTAATATATCCCTATTATACCAGAATGGATATGGGTAATTTTAATAGACCTTATTATAATACTATATCTTTAAATTAATTTAATTGAAATATGTATTTTTTAAATTATTTTTATCTAACTTTTGAATAAAATTAAATTAACATATTTTTAGCTTTTAGTTTCGCCTAATCTTTTGTTAATTTTTTTTTCTGTTAATATAATCTACTTTTTATAATTATTAAAAACGTTAGAAATTGTTAATTTACTCTACTTTTATTCGTGGTAGCGAACATCTTTTTAATCTAAAGTTTTTGGATAGGCTCCTAAGATTATCTTTTCATATAACATTATTTTTATCCAACTAAAACGTGTTTTATTTTTATTTTTTTTTCCTCTCTTTTAATCTCACTCGCAGTTATTTCTAATTTAACGAGACAATAATAACTATAGTAAGAAAAAATTCATTTAAAATACCCTTTTTTTATTTTATTTAAAATTTTAAGCGCCTTTAATAGTGTAAAAGAGCTTTTGTTTTCAGAAGACGAGTTATTGTATAGATTGACGAGATGATGTTATATGTAGAGAGTAGTGGACATATTATAGGTGTAATTAGTTTAGTTTAAGGAGGTCGCTATTTGCATAGTAGTTAGTTAGAAATTGTTGATTATTTTATGTCTGGAGTTTTTATTTCAAAGCAGATTTTGTTAATATATACTATAATAATTTTAGTTATATAATATATATACTTATATATTATTATAATATTTAATATATTTAAGTATATTATATAATCATATAACATATTATTTTTATAATATAATTATATATATTAAAATACATATATAAATAATCTTATATTATTATATAGTAGTATATATTCATTATTTAATAATTCTATTAATTTAATTAATAGTTTATATATATAAATATATATATTATAAATATATATATTTATTATTATTATTTATATTATTTATTAATTAAATATATATTCATATTATATATATATATATTTATATTAATAAGCTATAATATAATATATAATATGTATAATAATATATATATACATTTATATATATATATATATTAGAATTTGATATATATATTATTGTATAATATATATAATTAATATATAATATTTATTATTAAGTATATATATATATTATATAATATATAAAATATTATATATAATACAATATATAATACATATTTATTTTTATAAATAATGATTGTAAACAGGATATGTAGAAACTGAGACACGCTAATACTAGTAAAAATAGGCTGTGAAGTGGGGATATGTTGAGGAGTGTAGAACTAAGGGCAAGTGTCTCTTTCTATGATACTTTGAGATGTATTTGATATAGAAAGTTAATATAATGAATCTCACAGATCTTGTATGGTTAATATCTTAGATGAGTGTTACGAATCGGTACGATTTGGCTTTGTTGGATAAAGAGAAGGATGGAAGAGTTAACTATATGAGAGTCTATGGAAAGTTTTATCACAGGGAAATTGTGAATGGGAAGGTCTTTATTTTGAAGAGAAAAATGTATGATGAGATAATATATAGTAAAATAAATGAGTGTGTAGTGCTAGAGAGGCTGTAGAAGAGATGGTAGATACATTATATCAATTTAGATGATGAAAGTTAATTTAGATGTGGATCAGTTTATTTATGATTACAATATCATCCTTAGGGTAGTAGTTATTATAACGAGCAGGTGAGTAATGTAGTATGAGTAATGTAGTATCAAGAATGGTAAAAACGTAAGAAAAATGAGGAGCGTTGTTAATACCAATTGTGAAAGAATCTGATGTATGTAGGATATAAAAAGTGATAATAAATAAATATTTAAGTATTAATCACTTGGTAACCTAATGAGTAGATATTGATATATATACAGTATAATAGGTTATCCTATTCTTTATCTAATTAATATATATTAAGAAGATTTGAAAAAGGATCGAAGCCTAGTATGTAAAGAAGTGTAGTTATGATAAGGTGGTAGTGAGAGGGGGGGAGGCGATAGTGGAAAGTAACGTATAGGAGAAGAGTTAGAGTGAGATAACGAGAGTGGAGTAGTGAATGAGATGGTGTGGTTCTGGTTTAAACAGGATAGATTCGGCGAGACTGAGATGAGTAGGGGCATATAGTAAGGATGCCGTAAGAATCAGAGTTACGCGTATATAGTATAAAGTAAGATGTATATTAGAGTAGAAGTCGTATGTAGTAGATATTAATACGTATGGATTAGAGAGTACTAGAAGGACATAGGACTTCTCACATAATGACGATGTCAGTTTAAGCTGAAGATAAGAAGGGTACTTCTGGGATAAAGTAGACTGTAATCGCGAAATAGAGATATCGTACGGTGTCCAGGGTGACCATGCTCTCATCAAAGTACCATGACTTGAGTGGAAGACGGTGTGCTAGTAAAAAATAATTAAACAATAATACTAAAAACTAAATCACAAAAATACTAAAGGATTAAGTATAAATATATCACTAACTATGCAGTTACTTAGTACTTACAACTAGCAATATTCTCTACAATAGTGACTGTATCAAGACTAAGATATTGGGTAACTTATAAATGAGTAGGAATGAATATGAATACATAGCTAATAGGAAAAAATAGATAGAAAAATAAAAGGAATTATTAATATCATAATAAAATATATATATAGATATAGCCGAAATGAAGGAGGTACCACAACGAGTGGATCCTTGAAATATATTATCTTCCAATTAATTCGATAATAACAATATTACATTATATGATAGATTATGAGTTCACTGACATTGTCTCTAGTATGAATTATAGTTCTCAGGTGTTTATGCTTGAGCGTGATATAATTTTTGTACATATGTTGATATAATGGTGAAGTATCAATTCTCTATAGACGCATCACTTTGATATTGATAACTTAAGTTAAAAACTTAAAATGGTAAAATTAAGCGATAAGGATATGAAGTTCTGTTGAAATTTTTAGACAAATAGATCAATAGCTCAAAATAATAATGCACAATAATCGGTAGTTTTGCATGTGGAGAAGAGAAATTATGTTTTGTAGTGTGATTAAAGAGCGAAGGGAATACAAAGGAAAGTAATGTGTGAGAGGGTAAAGTTTATAATTCAGAGTTTCTCTTTATGTACACTTCACTTTTTTCTCACTCACTATATTATCCAAAAACGAGGGAGTTGAGTATTAGATAATTTCATAGTCAAGGCTGGCAGAATATAGACCTGAACTAATGAGATGATGTAATATTAGCTGGGTTCAGAAAGACTCAATCGCCGTCGTAAGAAACGGATATATATATAATTCGCACAGACGATGCATTTAGAGCGAGAGGACTGCACATACGTATATTTCTTTCAAGCTTTGTATATATGTACTGAGCATATTGTATAGCACACTATATGTGATATACTATAGATCATCTTCTTACTTATAGTGTATAACAATTTCACGTATATCTATCTATTGCGTATTTAAGGGGAAGTAATTAATTTCTCCTCTCTATTGTATGTATTGATCTTTTGTTTAATATTGAGTTGTTTCCGTATCATATAATTTATGAGTTGCTTTCATTCGTACTCAGACGGTCTGATATTTGCACACCGTTTAAAGTAAATTGTTAGAATGCAGTAGAAAGAATGGTATACTAGATTTTATTATTTTAACTATCTATTCCTTTCTTTTTAATTTAAATATATTATGTTTATCCATTGTTTGTTTGATGGAAAGTCAAATTACATTATATATAAAACGTAGAAATGATTCTGAATCTATACATCAAATTAAATAAAAAATAATATAATAAATACTTAATAAAATTCCAAATATTATAAGAGATGTAGGTATATATATCGTACCTAATTATAAGGACTATAGTAATACACTAGTGTATATATTATTCTCATTAACTAGAAGTCACATAGGTATTTAACAAGATATGAATACAGATCTGATACTTCTAGACTCGTAGAAACGCTAACATTCTAGCTATCAATATATGTAAATAACGTATAGAGAGCTAAGTCGCCAACTTAGCTAACATTTGTGAAGTGAGTGAGGGAGGAGATAGTTGATCAGTTCGACACAATATAGAAGAGCATTATATAAGATAATGAAAGATTGTATTATAATAGAATAAAGTCGTATTTGTTAGACACAGTATATCAAATGTGTTATAGTAGGACATATAACAGATAACTCTATCATAGCCAGGATATATTTTTAATCTTATTATACACATTTAATTGCATAGACCTTTTACTAAATAATTAATAAATGAAATAGTGATAAAATATGGTAGTTGACTTAAATTTCATTTCCATATCTATACTTAAGATGACTAGAAAGATGTGAGAGAACGATCTGATAAAGACACAACTATGAACAACAGAGTAATAGATAAAGCGAAGTGTATGTGAAATTCCGTATGAAATAAGGGTAATGTTATTTAGAAAATGGGATTGAAGCCAGACACATATATGCGCATAGTACTCAGTCTGAATAAGCTCATAATTGAATATATATCAAGACTCGTCACACCTTGGTACTGATGTACTTAAGAGAGACCCTAATGCGATGAGCTAGGATAAGGTACTAGAAAGATCATAATGTTATCATAGAGTGGCAGGATGTACGACCTACTATAGATTATATAATATACTATATATATATATATTAGATATATTTATATTATTTAATTAATATATTAATATATATAATATATATATATAATATTATATATATAATATATTAATATTTAAATATTAATATATATGGGGTAATAATAATAATATAAGTATAATAATATATATATATATATATATGATATAATTACTATCTATATTAATATATATATATATATTCATATATAAATATTAATATATATATATAATATATATATATATATATATTAAATAATATAATATATATATATATTAATATATAACTAATGAAGAGGATGAACCAAAAGGCAGTGAAAATAAAGTAATAAAGTTTTTATATTATAATATCAACGTTTATTCAGATACTCAAGACAGATGTGGGGCTCAATCAGAGGTCGCTTTTACAGAGAAATAGGGGGACAAATTTGGAGGATATTATACTGGAGGAGGTGACATCTACAATCATAAGAGATTTTGTTTAATAAGTTGTTAAAGTTCTTCATTTAGGTTGGTAATGGAGGTTTATGAAAAGGTGCAAAGGGTATATGTGAATATTGTGTTTAATGCTCGTAATGTGACGAGTGGCTAGGAAACCTGCAACGTAAAGTAGTTGAACCTATAAAACAGGTATTGCTGTCTCTAATATTGGACACTGCTATAGGTTGCTTTGATAGGTACACATTATATAGGGAGATAGATGATATAATACAAGAATATGCTAATAGTATTCGCAATATTTACTCGGGAAACGGAAACAATAACCATAATAATACAAATAATAGGCGAATCAATACTATTTAATATATTACTAATAACATATTAATGCCTTACATAACAATAATTTAAGATGATAATATAATATAGAATAATAATAATAAATAATAATAACGAAGTATATCAATAATAATAATAATATTAATAATAAAATATAATAATAATAATAATATAATATAATATATAATAATAAATAATAATAATAATAAGTATAAAATAATAAATAATAATAATATAATAATATATAATAATAATATAATAATAATATAAAATAAAAATAATAATATATGATAATAATATATAAGTAAAATATAATAATAATATATATAATAATAATAATAAAAACATTAATCTTTTAAGATTAATAATATAATAATAATAATAAATATAAATATAATATATAATCTAAATATAATAATAATAATAAAATATAAAAATATATAAATTAATAATAATTTATATAATAATAATAATATGAATAATATAATAATAAAATAATAATAAAATAATAATAAAATAATAATAATAATATATAATAATAATATAATGAATATAATAATATATATATATAATAATAATAATTAATATTAATATAATAATGAAAACATAAATAAATGTTACTAATAAGAATATAATAATTGTAATAATTTAATTAAACATAATAATAAATAATTTTTATAATATGAAAATAATTATATGAATATTAATAATAATATAATAATATAAATAATATAATATAATATAATAATATAATAATAATGAATAATAAAATATAAAATAATAATAGATAATAATAATAATAATAATATATATAATCAAACTATAATGATAATCATATAATAATATAATAAGAATATAATAATATAATAATAATATAATTATAAATATAATATAATAATAATAATTAAAATAATAATAATTAATAATAATAGTAATAAATATAAATAATGAATAAAATAAAATAATAATAATGAATAATAAATAGTAATAATAATGAATAATAAAATTAAAATAATAATGATAATAATAATAATATAAATAATAATAAAATAATAAAATAATAAAATAAAATATAACAATAATATGAATAATATAATATAATATATAATAATAATAATTAATTATATAAATAATAATCATATATAATAATTAATAATAATTTAATAATAATAATAATAATAATAATATATAATAATAATAATAATAATATTAAAAATAATAAATAATAATATAATAAAAATAACCATATCCTACGGAACATAACACCCATATCAATACATCTTGCACCTTCCTAACTCATTACCTACTAAATGAGGAACTTTACAGGTAACTTTATTTAAGACAAAACCTTGTAAAGGTACAAAGATAATATCCCCAAAATTTGTCCCTATTTCGTAAACACCCTGTATAAATATATATATATTATATTATCTATATATATAATATATATAATATATTATATAATAGTTATAATAATAGTATGTTTATCAATAAGTGTAAACGCAATGATTTTTATTGATAATTCCTTTAGTTATGTCACGTTAAAACCAAAAATATCAAGATTTAGCAAGATATCAAAATAAGTCCCTTTATGGAAATTTTGGTTTATGCTTAAGCAATACAAGTGTAAGTTATTTATATTTAGCCAGGCAAGATAGGAATTGGAAGAAATACGTTTGTTATGGATCATATTATATTAGAATTGCTTGCTTTAAATTATATTAAACTTTGCAGAAATTAAATGGCTAATGTAAAATAAATTTTAGGATATAATATAATATGTAGTTACCTATTGTAAATAAATATACTTTCTTTTCAGACATACATTGGTCCTGCGCTAATATCTGTTAACCCATACAGAAGATTAGCTGTTTATACTCCAGAAATTATTCAAGCATATAGCAACTCAAATTTCCACCAACTTCCGCCTCACATGTAAGTTTTTCGTTTTTGTTTGTACCCCGAATATTTCTCCAACTAAATTTTATTATTACAATTTTGAAAATTTAATATAAATATGTTTCAATTGAACAATAACATGATTTTTCTACATATTTGCTATACAAGTAATACAACTAACATTCTTTTTTATCAGTTTCAAAGTAATATAACTCTGACTAGAAGTTTGTACGCCTTTCTTTATGAAGCACGTTTAAATGCTTGATATAGTAGAGCGACAAGAATGACTCGTTCTTTTGTATATAAAAATTATGAAATGAGATTACAGGAAATGTGCATATTTTTTTTTGGAAAGACTTCTTGAAGAGAATAGAATTGGAAGGCCATAGAAGTTTGTACATTTGCTCTTGAATTTTTTACTTTCTATGATTCTTTTTCTATGTGCTATAACAGCAAAAAAAAAAAAAAAAAAAAAAATAAGACAAATTAAATAAACAAAAAAAAAAAAAAATATAAATAATAATAATAAAAGCTACAGCATTATATACTCCATATGTTTGTATTTACAAAATTAATTGTAAATTTTAAATGAATGAGTCACAGGAGATTTTACTCTCCATCAGCGGCATTCGAACATTGGACGCTCGGCAGAGTTAAAATAACGGATGCTCTAATAACAGGCATCCACGTCCCAAAAAAGAATTAAGCGTAGTTTTAAAGCACCCGGTTTTCTTATCCCATAATTGCTGAGTACTCAAAGGCCTGAATGTGAAAAGTCGTACATACTAGAAACCATAGATTCTAAAAGAAGAACACGACTTAAGAACAGAATTTGCTGATTCATCTTTAGTTCAGTAATTCCCTCTACGTGGACAGCCTATCTCTGTAGATCCCTGGAGCCCAACTTACCTACATTGAAGGCCATTTTCAGAAGTCAAAAGATAAACTAACTGTTTTATGCAGCACTCGTGTTATCTTTTCTCCACGAGAATCGAGAAAGATAAGCAACACTTCTCTATTTCTCCGAGACTCTGATATGCTGACTGATCTACAAGTGAGCTTTGGGCGGGCTCTTCGGTGAACGCTTTTCTTATATTCCTTATATACATCTTACTTCACTTCCACTTTACTTCTAACATCTGGAATGCAAATCGAAAGATTCTTTTCCAGCTCTATCTTGCCATCTTGAGGTCAAATTTTGGCTACAGATGCGTCATTTACGGACAAACCTCCAAGTTCTAACAAGGTCTTTTGGACATGCCAAAAATGAGTATCCAGGACTTTTCGACCATCGCCGAAGGTAAGACTGGAGGCGATGGTGAGTGTAATACTTCTATCTCTGAGGGAAGAAGCGGAGAACAACTTATGTGTTTTCTGTATATTCGCTTACGAACTCCTAAAGTCTCAGTAAGGAATCTTCTCTATAAAGTGGTTCTTATATACATATAGCAAGGGTTTCTAGCCATTTGCATAAGTTGTTACTCTATCCTTCAAAAACAATCTATACCCCTTACAAGTTGTTGGTATGGCCTCTCCCAAATAATCTGAAGGAAAGCTATCCCTTCTACTGATTATTACTTTCCCCTTATAAGTGGTTTAAGCTCAGTGTTGTAAGACTATTAGAAAGAAAGAAGACGACCACTGTACGAATATTGGTAGTTTTTATTTTTATAACTTTTATGGTTAGGTGTTGATCTATTCATTGACTTCTGAACTGCAAGGAAAAGTTGATCTTTACTAGATTGTGGAATGGTCACAAATTTTACAGATGATATTCATAAATCTTATGTGGTATTCCTTGTCTTTTCTTTTTGAGGGTCCCACACTCCTTTCTAGGTACACTATTTGCCATATCTTAGTAAGATGTCTCACCTTAGGGACTTCTTTTAGAAACAAATTCTATCCTTTTTATGCAGAGTCTTTTTATTCCTTTATGAACACCATTGTTATTACTCGTATATCTTACGTAAGGAAGTCTTAGTTTTCTTGGCAGGTAAAATTCGCATTTTTCAAAGGAGCTTAAATTTCCTATATGACATATAAACCCTCCTACATTGTTAATCCTTTCCGTTTAGTCTTGCAGCTATCCCCAGTACCGAACCTATAACCCGTTATGGCCACTCCACAGTGTGCACTGACAGCTCCTACACTGCTATATATATATATATATATATATATATATATATATATATATATATATATATATATATATATATATATATATATATATTAGTTAGCATATATATATATATATATATATATATATATATATATATATATATATATATATATATATATATAAATATACAGATAATCCTTTTATAATCCTCTTTCTTTATCTTTTATAAAGAAATCCTCTCCTTAAAAATTCTCATTCACTCCCCTACTAAAACGCCTTACCCTCCCCTATCTTCCATAGACCCCACAATTTCTCCATTAAGGCCTTTTCATCTTTTATGGACACTTGAAAATCCCTGTAGCCTTATTGCTCGTTGCTATAAGACCCATTTTTACTTAAGGGATATTGTATTGCTCAAAGTTTATGGTTATTCGCTTATTCGAATACATTTATTCATAATAATACTTTGGTGTGATTCAGTTCCCTCCTTGCTTACGTCCGCTTTTCTCCAGCAATGTTCAATGCGTTTATTAAATTCCAGAAACATATGTTTGTTCGCTGCTCCATACAACTCTATTATAGATCTTTCTCTCCATCTCATATATATTGTATATATATATATATATATATATATATATATATATATATA
>JABUQX010123598.1:0-20000 GCA_015478945.1 Trachelipus rathkii | reverse complement strand
ACATTGATGAACTGACTGACTGATGAACTCACTTTATCGATGCTTCATTCTTTGATCGAAAAACAAAAGATTCTCCCCCTGATCCTCCACCTCCCTCCCATTTTACCACACCACCATTGTAAACTGGGACTTAATTATAATCCCATTTTAAATCTGACACATAATCTGTTAATTTAAACCAAAACAAAAATCTCACACACACATTACCACACACCCACATTATTTCACGATGATTTTGATCTGATCTGACTGAGGATCTAATTATAATTATAATTATAATTATAATTATAATTATTACTTTAATCATAATTATAATTATAATTATAATTATAATTATTATTATTATTATTATTATTATTATTATTATTATTATTATTATTATTATTATTATTATTATTATTATTATTATTATTATTATTATTATTATTATTATTATTATTATTATTATTATTATTATTATTATTATTATTATTATTATTATTATTATTATTATTGCATGTTTAATCATGGAACTTGACTCCTATTTTTTTTTTCTTATTTTTTACTTTTAGCAAATACTTCACCAGCAATATATGAATAGCATAAAAAAATAAGTCTTATAAATCACAGACTAGAAAGATTTAAAATTGGGCTTTATATATAACCTACATAGTCAATATTATTGAATGTTTCTAACAACTGCTTTACCGCTCATATCTCTTATTTATAATCTTTACGTCACATTTTCATTTCTGATTAGAGAAACTCGCTAAATAGTTAAATTTGTCGATTCTTCTCAACATATTTCTTACTACAAATTTTCATCCATTCTAACGTCAACTCTATAATTTTCGTACTTTTTTTTATTACTTAACCATGATATTAAATTTCTGGTTAATTAATTCTTTTCAATTCTTTCATCTGACTTTCTTCAGAAATTACATTCGGCAAACACTGAAGTTTCTCTTTTGGAAGTCACCAACAACACAGATTAATTAACATACTCGTTTCTAATATTATTTTTTTACGAATTTATTTTTTGCTCTCTTAGAATAGTGGCTGATTTCTCTCACAATAAAAGTTGGTCAAATTTGGTGACACCATTGAATCTTGTCGAACAATGTTCCTCAATACATCACCGTTCTGATTTATCATCCTATATTTTAAGTAAAATGGCTCATATTTCCAATTGAGTTTCTTAATTATAAATAATAATTAAAATAATTATTAAATATAATTAATGACTAAAGTAATTATTTTTAAATTCTTGCTATTTACTTTAAGACTCTCTAACTACCATTAGGTCATATTGTCTTACTTATTCTTACGAAAGCCTCTTCATAATTTACGAAGCAAAGGTAAAATTTTCTCTCTACCCTGTGCCTTTCTCTGCTAACATTCCCAGTACAAATATGACGTTTCTTGTGTCCCTCCTTACCCCTAAACAAAATAATCTCGTTTTCAGATATATGCTTGCTAATATATCTTATTCTTGTCAAAAATACAAAATTCAGTAGTAATTTTAACCATTTAAGCATTCTGGTTCTCGATTGTTAATCTGCATTTAATTATGATAGTAGGATAATATATAGTATAGTGATGGGTATGATAGGTCATTATTAATTATATATATATATGTATAATTATATATTATATTTAGTATATATATGAAATTCAGAGTAGTAGTAAAGTGGTATTAGTAATTTTATATTATCTTATATATGTTTATAATATATATAATATATACTTTATTATAGTATAGTATATTTATATATATATATATTTAATATTATTTTACTATTATATTAATATATATTATATAAATAAAATAATATATATATTTAACTAATATATTATTATATATATATATATATTTATTATATTATATACTAGTATAGGGGTGAACTAGTATGTGATGAGTATGAGTATATATAAGTAGTAGTATTTTATGTAGTTAAGAAATATATACTTATATATTTCGACTACTATATATAACTATATATATGTTATATGGGGTATAGGGTAGTTATATCGGTAGTAGTGAGTAGATATATAGTACGGGGTATGATGAGGTAGGATAGGTGGTATGATGAGTTTGTAGTTATTAGTGATAGGGTGTAGTATCTATTATAATATCATACACCATCACCACCCTACCTACAGATACCCATATTAATGGTATATAGGTATAAATCATAATAGATTAAATTTTATATAGTAGTTGTAGTAGAAGTTCCAGTAATAGTAGTATATAGTATAGTAGTGTATTGTAATGCTGTGTAGTATACGTATAGGAAAGATAAAACCAAAGTCAAAAATATATAAATATATTATATATAAATATATAATATATATATATATAATAATATATAATATCATATACCTAACTATATTATAAATACTTATAGGTAGGTGGGGGTGGTATAATAGGATGATCATGGTAAGATGTGCTGTGGAGGCGACAAAAGCTGTGGTATATGGTGAGGACAGGGACTTAAATACCAAACTTATTATATACACTATAAATTATTCAAATAAATAAGTGACCTACATGATTTGCCGATTACCTTAAGAAATATTAACCATACAATCAACCATATAACAATAGACCATGATTACAAAGAATACAACTCGCCGTAAAATACTATCTCTTAACTACAAAACACAATATTATCCTTTAAAAAGAAATATTTAAGCACACAAAAATTAAAGCCATCAAGGACAACCCAAATGTATTGTATAGTTACCATGTCTCATAGATTGCCCTTGAAATGTACTATCCGGACCGCAGGACTAATGATCTTCACACGAAGGACTATACCAGCAATAAATAGGATTTGACTAATAAAGCAACAGAATCGAATATATTATATATATATATATTTTACTACCTGGGTAGTAGTTGAGTAAGGTAGTAGTAGGGGGAAGTAGTGAGTAGGGGTGGTAGTGATATGAGTGAGTATATGAGGAGTATATAGGTTAGGGGTAGGTAGTATAGGTAGTAGTATAGGGGTAGGTATTAATATGTGTAGTATATGTATATATATAGGAGGTGATACTCCCCTACGTATATTATAATATAATTAAAGTAGGTAAAAATATATTATAATAATAGATATAATATTATATTATAATTAAAGTAGTATAAATTAGGGTTATAGTATATGAGAGTAGTGAGGGTATTAGGGTAGTATATATGATAGTAGTAGTGGCCCAGTATAGGTAAATATAATATATATTAAATATATATATATAGTATATATAATAATTATATATCTAAATATATATAATTATAATATATATATATATATATATATAATAATAATATATATATATATATATATTATAAATAATTATATTTATATTTTATATATATTATTCATAAATAAAATTTGTGATATGTATAAAGTTAAAATTTAAAATTGGATGCCTCCATCCTGAATATGCAAACCCCATACCACAAAAAGGGAAAAAATAATAGAATCCCATATATAATAGGTGAAGTATAATATATAGTATAATATATATATAATAATAATAATATAATATATTATAGGATATATATAATATATATAGTATAGGTATATAGTTAGGTTGTAGTATATATGAATAGTAAGATATACTTTAGAGTTAAGGTAGGTATATATAGTAGCAAGAGCGGCGCAAAGAAAACAATTTCCCCCCCACCCCCCCCCAAAACAGGGGGTTTTCAAAAGGTTGCTACATTTACAACCTATAATATATATACCTATCACTAAAATTATATTAGATTATATTATATATATTATATATTTCCCATGAGAGACGGGGCCTAATATATACTATCATATATTTAATATATATATATATAAACCCTATTTTACAATCATACTACTCATATACTATTAATAGTATATAGGATATAATATTTTATATATATATTTTAATAATATATATATTTATTATATAATTATATATATGAATTTAGATATATTATATATAAATATTTAATATCCATATAATTATAATATAAGTAGGGGAGGTAGGGTGATAGTAGAGTAGTAGGTATGGTAAGGGATGATAGGTATATAAGTGTAGTATGATAGGTAGAGTATATAGGTAGTAGTAGTATTAGTTTGAGTAGGTAGCGGTCTTAATTTTAATAAACCATTATTTTTTATACTATAGGTGATAGTGTGGGGTGAGGGGGTATAGTGCACTCAATATAATATTAATATATATATAATATATTATATATATAATAATAATTCCTACTATATACACCTACTAGTCTAGCTATACTACTACTATATGATAAGAATAGTAGTATATTATAGAGGGGTGGTTAAGTGGTAGAAGTAGGTAGCTCAATACTAACGGTATATGAGGTATAGTATAAGAGAGTAGCCCTTTAAAACTTATACATGGAGGGTAGGGGTAGTAGGGGCCATATAATAGTAATAAGGGATGGATATATATTTCATATATATATCTAGGGTGTAATTTATTATATAATTATTATATATATTATATATATAAGGATATTATAATTATATAATATTATATAATTATAAGTAGGTTATATATATATTATATATATTATTTAGGTTAACACAAACTTATATATATATTATATTATATATAGATATATATATTTATATATACCTCTTCCATATACTATCAATATATATAAAATAATGAGTATTAGTAGATAAGGTAGGGTAGGGTACCCTATATACTATACTATTATAATATATATATATATATATTATATATTATATATATTATACATATATATATAGTTATATACTATATATATATATATATATATATATATATATCTTATATATTATTATATATAATATATTATATATATAATATTATATATGATATTATATTATATATAATAATATATATATATATAATATAATATATATATTATAATTATATATTATAATAATATAATAATTATATTATATATTTAGAGTAGGTAGACATATATAGCCCGGCAGCATCATACTCTATTATAACTACTATAATATAATATGGTATATAATATATATATGTTATATTATATATATATATATATATTATATATATTAAATATATATAATAATATATATATTAATATATTATATTTAAACCATCATATTTAGAAACTACACTACAATTAAACTGCACGGGACGAAATTAAGATTGGTATAATATTTCAAAATCTCAATATTCTGTTAAAGTATACGAAATACGGAAGATATTAAAATTAGGACAGGGGATATTGATTTACACACGTTCTTATTTTATATTAGGCCCCCTCATAAATGTTTATGTTCCTGATTTTTTAACCTTCCTGAGATTAGGTCACCCAGATTTATTTTGGAAGAACTAAGAACTAAAAAAATCCAAGTGAAAATTTTAATGTTTTAATTAATCTAAATAATTTACTATTGCTGTGTCCAATTTAATTACCAGATTAAAATTAATGTAACACTCAAAAGAAAGGGGTTTATTGTCCATTTTTATATTATAATTTATATTATATATAGTATAATATATTTATATATATTATTATAGATTATATATTATATATTAATATATATATATATTATATGTATAATTATATATATTTATATATATATATATATATTATTATATATAATATATATATATATTATATATTTAAATATATTATATTATATAAATATACATATATACTTATATTTATATATAATATATTTGTTAATAAATATTATATATTATAATTATTATTATATATATTATATATATATATTAATTAATATTTAATATATATATATATATTTGGAGTAACAGGTAATATAGATATTTAGATTATATTATACAAAATTATATAATATTTATAGTACAGCCGAACACATTTGTGTACCTTATAATATTTGATATATATATTATTAATAACATATATATATAGGTGAAACTATCAGTGGCGAGGCGTGGCATTTTCCCGCAGTCATCGCTACAGTTCCCTACAGTTCCCGGTTCCCAATTTCGACATTATATATATATTATATTAAGTATATATAAATAATAAATATATTAATAATCCTCATCAGGGTGATATATAGTATTAAGTTAACCCTAGTGAGGGGTATGATCTAGATGACGTGACTGATATATAGTCAGGGTAGTAGGGTATAAGTAGGATATATAGTATATTATGATAAATATTAAGTAAGGTATATTAATTGAACTTAATAATCATTCAATAAAATTTTTATTAAAATAATGTATTATATATATTATTAAAGGCATTGAGAATATTAAATATGTATAGTAGTAGTATTAGTATGAAGTAGAACTTAATTAAGGTATAGTATATATACCGGGTATTATATATTATATCCATCTATATTATATTACTTAATACTGATACCTACCTCGAGTAGTTATAATCAAAATTAAATAGCAGATGTATATGATACAAACTACATTTCTTGAAGGAATTGTGTTAAGGCCAAACCGAGTGTTCCAAATAACAACCGTCGTGTATGGGGTGACTTGATGAGAAGAAAAATAATTAGCTTTTTAAGTCTAAAATTAATACAAGAGTGGGGCTATTATAGTGAACTTTCTGTCTTTATATTCATAATTAATTTAGTTTCTTATTGAATATATGCCCAGCTTGGTTCTACGCCAAACGGTCCATAAGGCGTTTTACTATGGAAGAATTGTATTGGTCTTTAATCGTTTATCAATTAAGAATTGTGTATAAAAATTTGTAAGACTTGTATCATGTTCCAATCTGAGAAAGTCGAGGACGGGCTGTTTTGCTAGCTGAGGTAATGGTTTTATAAATATTCATATCCTTAATCAAATCCATTCAGTACCTCTTATTTCTCTCATTTAGATCATAACTTAATCTCTCCTTCTAATAACCCTAATTAAGAAATCACCCTTGAATTGCTCTACGTTTGCGTCTTATTTCTTCGTTCTAGCATATGCTTGAAAAGTTCAGTATTTTCTTTTAAAATAATTTAAAAGGGGCCAAAACTAGTAAAAGTATAAAAATATTAATCTATATTATATATGGCCTATATTACATATAGCATAATTATTATTTCAGATTTTATATTAATTGTCCTTTCTTAATTTATGAACATCTATTGTTAAAATAAATCATCTATTGCGATATATTATTATTGAAACAAGCATCTTATTAGCTTAATTTATATAATTTCTTTTGCCAAATACACTGATTAGACTTAACTTTCAAATTAATAAACTGCATTATATTAATCATCAAATACCATGAAATACTTTTTATCTTGATGCCAACAAGGAACCTCAAAGACCTATAAATAAATCTCCTTAACATAAATTTTACAAATCTAAGGCAAGATTAAAATTTTATTTGAGAAAACTAAAAGGCGAAAGAGACCTTTACCACTATATTATCACATATTAAAATTCATTAATTGCTCCACTAATTATTATTGATATGTGAGACCCCACACCATTATGTATTAAAGGTGGCTGGAATTTACCTTCAAGATCATCTCTTCGAAATTCCTACATTTTAATGTATCATAACGCGGGTTCAATTTTTCTACGAGGAGCGTCTAGTCACGTTTTGGAGTATCTATGTAGGTTGTACACGTTATGTTGTGAGTGTTAGTGTATAAGTGCTGCATAGAGATTTAATGAAATAGGTAATCCGTCTGTCAGGTTAAGTTGCCTCTCATAGGTCTTAAATACACACCACCAAAATATCTTAAATCTGTTATTTCTTCCGCTGAATGAATAATTAAGAAAGTGAGAAGACCAATAGTGGCTCCACAGGTCTAATGAATCTCTGGAATATTCCAGCCTCCTGGGTGTCGAGAGCGCAGTTGACAGACACATGCGGTGTCCCTAGTAATATTACGGCGATCTGCCAGTGGAGTCTCATTCGCCAATTTTTAGTTGATTACATTAGTTTCATATTCCTAACATAATTCACACTCACTTTAATCCAATACCATGTCACCGGTTCTCTCAGCTACTATGATGAAGCTGAAGTCAGTTGGGAGAATAAGCGTTTGGGCAAGTTCTAGAGGCCGATATATACTGTGTAACGTGGGATGCTCTATATCAAGAATGATATTATATATTTATTATATATATATTTAATATATAGTTTAATATATAGTAGGTTAAGTATAGGTATAGTATATATATAGGTATATTAGTATATATAGGTATATTAGTATATGACTCTATATTAATTTTATAAATATTAATAATATTCGTATATTATAATATGACTTAAAGACATACATGCTATCTATTCATCTAGTTTGTTACGTAGAGATTCCAGGAACAATAAATACAAAAACAACAGATTCATAATCTTTATAGAGTTATAACAAGTTAATGATAACAGGTGGGTGAAAGAGTTATTTAAAAGTTGTTAATACTAGACTCACTAGATATAAATTTATACATGAGAGAAGAAAGTAGAGAAGAGGAGACAATACGTTTGTTAGATTTACAGAGTGTCTATAGGACCAAAGAGAGAGATCACAGAGTTATACTCTGCAATTTTAAATAATTGGACCGTAACACCAAAAGCTGTCCAACCCTACGTAATCGTTATTCATTGTATTTAAATATCGAGAAAATACTTCCTGCACATCAAAATTTTATGAATTGCAAAAAGAGATATCGGCAAAGGAAAGTAAAAAAAAAAGGAAAAAAGTAGACGGGGATGTAGTAATGGAGAAGAGAGATCCTCTCATATATAATTAAATTTTGGATACCTCAATAATGCATGAATATCACAAATAAATCTAATATTAACTTCACAATAAAAATTAAATATCAATAATATAAATATATAATTATTCTAAGAGATGTGTAGATAAAATGACAATACACTAAATAAAGAAGGAGAGGGATGAAGATTAATGGATATATGATAACAGAAGATATCTCATTTTTAAAAAAAAAAAAGTAATAAAAAATAATATAATAATTTATATTACAATGTGCAATGAATGATAAATGATAAATATGAACAACAATTTGTTCTAATATACTACCCGTCCAAGATTTAACAAAAATCAAGTTATCGTAAATGCACATCCCAACTATACATTGATAAAACACTCAGAGATATCCATCAAATAATATACTCAATAAATATTAAATATAATGTTATATAATCCACAGTGATCGCACACTTACTCATGAATCCCCATAGAAGAAATACTGATACATTATAACAAATCTATAACCTATCAATTAGAATAATGGTGAGACTCTTACCTTCAAAATTAATATACATCAAAGAAGACTGACCAACAGTAAAAATAATAATATATTATAAGGAGAGAGAGTAAGATAGAACACTAACCACTCTCAACTAACATATTTAAAATAAATAATACCATCGAGATATTATAGAAATCCATATCATAGACAAAACTCCAAAAACTCTAATTTATTAATTTATATTGTATAAAAATATCTAGTAATTACCATAAGTAGATTCTACACTAGACCGAGGACAACTCCATAACGTCAGAACCGATAAAGGACGCCGCTGAAAGATAAATAATAATTCTTGGCAAAAGTATTAAGACGGATAAACTTCTATCCCCTATTCCGAAATAGAGACTATGCGTATAATGCAATTAGAAATAAGTATGAGTGCATTTCCACAAATATTAAAAAATGAACAATAATTATACATAAATACAATTATCCAGAAATAATACGTAAAAGAGTGTATTTGTCTCTTCACTATTGGTTTGTTCCTCATTACACAAAAATTACATATCCTCTTCTCTTTCTTATAAAAAAGACCTTAAGTGGGAGACTCGATAAGAATAAAGAGATATAGTGATAGAAAAAGAAATTATTTTATAGCAATAATGAACAAAAGAGATAGCACCCTTAGCAATTGACTGTACCTAATTATGTATACGGCATAAATTTAATAGTAGAATCACCCAATATTAATGTTTTCAATTATTGATAATGTGTCACTGATTCTAAATGTGGAAACTATATTATCTATATACTAAGTCCCATTGAAGAAGGTGAGTTGAATCATATCTCCTACGTATATAGCCTTATACAATTATAAATAACAAAAAACCAAAATACCATAATACCTTCTCTTTAATAATTTATTCAAGCATATACCGTCCTATACTACATCGTCCCTAAATTGAACGAAATTTAAAAAGTACTTCTATCTCTTCTCTATAGTCTACTCGAGAATAAATCATATTTAATAATATAAAAATTTAATAATATATAATATTAAATATGATATATATATATTATAATAGTATAATATTATATAGTATATATAGTATATATATATATATACTACCCTATATACGAGAATAGTATATATATAAGTTTTTCCCTGCCCTTTTTGCGTTCAGACCTTAGAGAAAGACATGCTATTAATGTGAACCTCTTAATCAGTGCACCAGGGAGTAGGTTAGATTACTACTTGGTAGAAGCAAAGATAAATGTGAAAGAAGATGGGTGGAAGAGAAGATTGGAATCCAGCACATGTGTGGAAGTTACAAGAGTGGAGGAATTAGAAAATAAAGCATATTAAACAGAATACGAAAGAGTTTTAGCAGAAAAATGAGGAATAGTGAAAGAAGGAGAACAAGAGGAATAAAATAATTTTATGGAAACAATAGGTAGATAATGGTAGAGTGAACAATTAGATGTTATTATTAAATGGGAAAAAGGTAGCAAATGGTGGAGTGAAAAATTAGATATTATTATTATTAAATGGAAAAAAAGTTTTTGCACAATATTCAGCTATTAGACAGGTGAAATCGGAGGAATACAAGAGAGTGCGAAATGAAGTTAAATTGGAAGTGAAAACTGCAGAGAAATTCAGATGAACGGTGGAGTGGAGAGATATTGCTAATTATCAGGAGAGGAGTAAACTGTTTTGGAAGGAGATTAACAAGGTTCGAAATAAGGGAGAGGCGTCGTAATTGGAGTAAAGACTTTGAATGGGAATGTAGTTCAGGATGATAGAGACCTGGAAAAAAGATGGAGAGAACAATTTAAGGAATTCCTAAATGTTGGAAAGTGAATGGAGAAGAAGAAAGAAGACAAGTTAGAGTAAAACAAAATATCATGGAGAAAGGTTTTAGAAATGAAATTGTATGACATATTGCAAAGGATGAAATAGTGAATGCCTTTAAGAAGTAAAAAGGAGAAATACCTTCTGGGTTCAATGTTGAGAACGGTGCGAGGTAGCACAAGATTTGCAAGATTCTCGTCTTGTTCCAATTTATAAGGGTAAGGGTAACAAAAAGGAACGTTCTAATTATAGAGGAATAATTTATCGAGTGTTGTATGTAAAGTATGTGGACGAATTTTAAAAGAAAAGGTTAAAAGTATTACAGATAAATAGATTGGAGAGTAACAATGTGGTTTTAGGGATGGTCGAGGATATGTGGATCAGGTATTTACCTTGAAAATGGTGGCAGAGAAATTCTCAGGAAATAAGAAAGACGTGTTTGCATGCTTTATTGATTTGGAAAAGACATATGACAGAATGCAAAGAGGGAAGTTGTGGACAACATTAGAAAATTATGAAAAAAATGGTTTGTTACTAAAGACGATTAAAACATTTAACAACCAGATGTTAAACCTAGTTGGATTGCTATAATGTAGGGGAGATATCTCAAATTAACATTTTCACGGAATCCACATACCACAGTAAAGTATGGTTAGCATCTGCAGACGAGGAGATAACGTCTTTGCAGCATTTTTACGTGAATTGTAAACAATCGAGTATAGGTAGTACAAGGAAGAAATTTTTCAGAGGGAAGGCTTACGTGATGGTGTGTTGAGAATGATTCAGAAGTGCTGTAATATATAGTGAAATAATAGAGAGAGATAGATAGTATATAGAGATATATATGAATGATAAGAATATAATTATAGAGAGAGATATAAGAGATAGTAATATGATTATACGTATAGCTATTAGATAGAAGTGATAGTAGATATATAGTGAGCAATGTGATAATGATATATAGATGAAAGTAATAGAAATAAAAATAAAATAATATATATGTATAGAGATTAGTCATTATGTAAAGTAAGTGCAATAAATAATAATAAAAATAGTATAGATAAGAATAAGATAGATTTATGGTAGGTGAGGGGAAAACTATCTACAGTGGTAAGAGTATATCGAAGTGATCAGTCAGAATCGGGCATTGAGGCCATAAATAAACGACTCATAACAGGTAGGTATTAATATTGAGTTAATAAGAAAGCTAAACGAAACAAAAATGAATATGGGTAAACTTACTGACTAATAAAATACGACTTATCAACGGAATAACGTATAACTATAAGAATAAGAGTACCTGAATAATATATATATATTATTTAGTATATAAATATATATATAGTATACTATCACGCAATCGACGCCACGTTCAGTGGAGATATATATACACTTAGTGCGTAGGAGCCTGTGAACTATTATACAAGTATAGCTGCGCGAAAGAAGACCGCTATGCCGGTCAGATATAGGCAAAAGAAACCGTCAGTATATACCCGTACTATATATATATATATAGTATAGCAGTCTAGTGAGTAGATAATCACATAGTGAGATACATGCGCAGGGGTAGAGTACTCAGAAAGTCTCAGATAAAAGAATAATGGGCATAATAGGTATAAGTGAAAAAAGTAATAAGTAGAAAAGAAGAAAAGATTAATAATTAGTTAATAGTAAATGTATAGAATTAATTTAAAAATGTGAAAAGTATAAAAATAAATAATAAAAAAGTAATGATAATAATGTAGTTCAAGCAGTAATTAGCGTTTACGATAAGATCTCACGCTCACTGCGACCCGTCAACAGGATTGTCAAAATTTGTGACTGTGGGTTGTGAAGCGATCTGGCAACATGTCAGTGAGAAGGGAAACAAAGGAGATGAGGAAGTGCTTAAAGATTACAGAAACTGAAGTGAGAATAGATGCTGGAAAATCACAGAGCTCCAAATGAGCGGATCTTAAAGTAGTATGTATTGGGGTATGCGGATTGCGGCATGCGGATGCGGATGTTTACTCTTTTGAAGTTGTTCTAACACCATTCAGTCAATTATATAATATATACCCTAATATAGTACTAGGATAAGCTGATGGATGGTACCCAAATCTATACACCGAGGAGCTGTATCTAAGTAATCACTTAAGTGGACTCAAACCCCCACGTATATATATATATATATATATTATATATTAATATATACTATATATATATATATAATATACTAGTATATTAGTATATAGTGTTGTTAAGGTACTTGAGGAGAAATTTGGGCCTATATATAAGTCACCACAACCCGTCGCCTCCACCTCATACTATATACTCTATAATACTATACAAAAGCTATATACCTCAACTACAGTCACTAATTACCTATAGATGGCACTCAATGAACGTCTGTGCTGGGAAATACAAGTGCCACAATCGGCCTGCAATCAACGTGCTGACGGCTCAAGGCCACTGATGTTATGTATATGAGCTGTACCAGGTGTGACGATAG
The DNA here is from genome assembly GCA_015478945.1 of Trachelipus rathkii. Lineage (NCBI taxonomy): Eukaryota > Metazoa > Arthropoda > Malacostraca > Isopoda > Trachelipodidae > Trachelipus > Trachelipus rathkii. Next base: position 6,471 of record JABUQX010123598.1, on the reverse strand, counting down.
CCCATATGATCACTACCGCTAGAAGCACCCCGGGGCGGAACAACTATAATATATAAATAGTATATATATACCGTAACTACATATCAAACTGTAAGTAATACTCAACGTTCAGTACAGCCGGTCTCACTAACCACACTCAATACTTCACGTCACACATAATGCGTGGTATAACGTCTAAAAGGTATAATAACGCGCATTACTACATGGGTACCCCGAAGGATATATATATGAATACTATATATCGGAACATAGACGCACCTAATAGCTATATAATATAGTAGCTAGTATATAGTACCCACCATACCAACAGGGGTCCGCTTTATATATATTATTAGTGACTTAACAATGGCACATTGACATTATGAACTGAATCTGATGGTCAACAGACATGTATATCTCCATAATCATTTAACTTACTTTCTCTCACACCGCACCTCACGTCTATCAACCGGAGCCTGCTCTACGTGCAGTCGCCCGAACCTTCCGCCATGCTGTCCACCTCTTTGCTCGATCCATCACCCCGATATCACCATCTGCCATAGCTCATCATGGGCAGCCGGAGACATTCTAGTAGGGTGTTTCCTCAATAGAAGATGTAGCTTGTATAGTCCTTCCTCCGGCAACCTACTCTCTGCTCACAATTCTCGCCCTCCAGGTTCACTCCCTCCGCCAACAGGAGGGCAAACGGGTGTATCTCAACCCTCCTGCGCCATCTCCCTGCTAGGCAACCTCCTCTTCATCGCCGATCTCTCTCGCTCCAAGGAGTGTCATCACCCCACTCATATAGACTGATGTCGAACCGTGTCTAATTCAATGCATGAGGTGAGCTCTTCTTCACTACCACCCAACGCTCCTGTCCATAACACCCCTCGTCTCGTTTCTCATTCTCTCTTCTTCTGATCCTCTCAAACGGATCGATCATACGGCTGCAGATCTAGCATTCTCAATACTACGACCATGTCAATATAGAACATTAATACTTCTACGCTCAGGTCTCCAATCGAATAACAAATAGACTCCAGTATGCTCAACCCGTGCCCACAACTGCAAGTCCAACAGTCAGTCCAGCGATGAACACTCCGTCTAATAAAGTACTCCTGCTCCGCCTATCACCCATACTGTAGTTATCCAGTGATCTAGCATTCCTCACTGCTTTACACAAGACTGAGTAAGGGTTCACACAATACTGTGCTGCTAAAATAGCCACTGAGCACACGAGTAACTGAGCTACACAAGTCCCTAGTCACTACCGTATAGTACGCTTTGCACACACATCCCCTTCTCCCTCTCAAAGTGTCCCGTTCTAGCCCCTAATTGGTATATCAAATCCACGAGTTCTTAATCTCTCTACCGTCTACATCCATATCAACTCCTTCCTTACACTCAAGCGTGCCTGATGACTATACACATTGATTATGTCTGTGTATCGGTCGCGACGATCATTCATTAATTCAAATCCTGTGTGATTTCATCTCAAAGCGTTGTTTCGTAGCTGAAAGCAGCGTATCACAATATACTTAAAGGTCTCTCAGCGCATCGTCTGAGACTGATGTCCAAAATGAGCGGAATACTCCAGGAATCGAGTACGATAAAGGAAATGAAGAGGTAGTGGCTCAATAAAACACATAATTGTTCTCCACCGGCAATCTGATCTATCGTAAACTCGTCTTAATTTAACCACATGACATGTGTTATGTACTGTGTTCCTGATAATTGACCGCAGATAACATTATCTCAATCCACAATGCCTTTTTCATAGTACGTCTCATATAGGTGTAATAAACACCTCCAACACGCCTTGATCCTTCTGATTTTTATATCCTTTTTCTTTACCTTACTTATTTTGCTATTCACTTTGACATTTAACTGTTTACTTCTTACATCCGTTATATACAATTCGGTCCTACAAGACATTCAAATAATTCCCTTCTCGCTAATAAAGCTAGCTCCAACTCTTCTTTGCGTGCTTTTACTAATCCAAATTCCTTTTCTTTATCAATTTCTATTAATCGATATGATGCTTTATAGTGATGTTAGATTACACATTCCTTTTATCGCATCATATTCTGAAATCCAAAGACATTAATGATATATTTATATATTACTTATCTGACACCTAACACTTAGATTTTAAACCTTCATTCAACTTTGCTCTTGACCTCAATCTTTTTATCCTCTATTTTTATATTCTTACAATTTATCTTATCTTAGAACAATAAGATTAATATTACTTTGAATTCATTTACATATCTCAATAACTATACTGTCGTATGTATACAATTAATTTATTAATTGGTCATACTGATGAAAATAGTGTAGACTCATATATGCTAACATATACAGTCATGTATCCCCGTTCATCCTTCCTCACTCAGATGATTAACTATTATGACTTCGTCCCGAAACCTGATCGACACATGCATCTCACTCTGCGCTATCAAGTCATCACTTAATACGCATTAAAAAATCTCATAATCAAATGCTACAATCCCTCCCACACACTCCAATCCATTTAAGTAGTAAACTCACATCACACAACTCACAATAATAATTATATCTATACTCATCAATATATATATTCCATACATTACAATTTTCACTCATTAATAATGCTAAAATCATAAACCAATAGTGCCTCCTACCATATACCTATATAATCCTCACGACTATCTCTCCATCCACATACCATTTTTCTCTCCTACACATCACAATCTTCACTCTCACCAACACTATCACACATCTCACATAAACTTACACCCACACATCAATCCTAACACACTACAACACATAAACCTAATCCACCATATATTTTATCTCTCTTATCTAAAGAATTTCTATCACTATCATTCCTATTCTCTCTAAATTATCTCTTCTGTATTGATTTAACAATATTCAAATACTAATGCATATCTCTTTACTTCATCTCTTAAATCATAAGTAGTCATCCACTCACTAAACATCCACTATACTCATACCTTTTCATTCACCTAATACAAACTATCATCTATCACAATATGTTTCGTGTTATAACCAACATATACTATTATTAGCGACTATAACTACTAACTTATATACATACTCTTCACACTTCTACATGGGAGGGCGTAAGGGTCATCTATACACTCATCTTATACACACGTCTACAATATTATAAATAAATAAATAAAATATACAAACAAATAAACCATCTAATACTATCGACTCCTAACCCCCTTTACATCGATAGTGAAGCATGTTAGAATAAATGGAGTGGAGAATGGATGCTTAATATAAAATAGTGAGTGAGGCTGATTGTTTTATGTCTTCAGCTATTTAATTGTGTCCTATAATTGGTTGATGAAGTAATAAATTGGTGGGAGGGAGAATTTTAGACAATGAGAATGGAAGAGAGTGGAGTTGCCATGTTTATTTATTTATGCTGATGAAATTATTTGGTGGTAAATCTGAAAAGTTAAGAAATGGTTAAAGGGGTGGCAGGTGGAAAAAGGAGGTTGAAATAAATGGGATAAAATTAATAATGTGATGGGTGAGGAGAGTCCACAGTTTGAAATCATGTGTGGATGATGAGCAATTGGAATGAGTATCGAGTTAAATATTTAGGCTATGTTGGATGAAATAGAACGATGATGCAGAGTGTAGTAGGAAAAGTTGAGGCAGTAAATTAAATTTGAATCTGTTACCAGGCTAATGTAAGCAGCGAAAACTGTTGGTGTATAAGAAATATAGATTTAAGGTGCAGTCGTTCAGCATAGATAATCTTAGGCATGTTAGTCGGCGAAGAACAATTAATTAATGAGCAAAGAAATTTGTGAGAGATTCGTGTGTGTGAAAAAAGCGTGAATGAGAGATAAGATAGTTTGATATTTAGTCCGGTTTTGTTAAGCGGGGTATAGATTGTATTTGAATCGCACCAATTTGGAAGAACAATGAAATTTTGACATGCCAAAGAAATTGAGTTATTTAAGAACGGAATGTTAAACTTTGGTTTTCAAGCAAGAAAATGGAAAAGAAGTGAAGGGGGAAGTTGAGGGCAGGGTTGTAGGCCGGCCCAGGATAATCCCGACCGTGGAGGAATTCCACAGGGGGGTTTGTCACTGTTATGAAGCTCTTAGGTGATTTGGCGTCAAAACAAGCTACATTTAAGGGAGTGAGGGGAGAGGGCGTGGCGACTGCTTGTCAGTGTCATAAACGACGGGCCAACAGGTGCCAGTTAACCCAAAATCGGGGGGAGAGAAAAAATGATGAGAAATTAGAATAGAAAAGGAATAGGAAAGATTGAACAAAAGTGGGCAAGGATAAAAGTGAGTAAGAGTGAACAATTAATTATAGGAAAGGGTGAACAAGAATGGGCAAGATTGGTAAGTAGGAAAGAATAACAAGAGGGGCAAGGTAGGTGAACGGAGAAGAGGAATCGCGCCAACGGGCATGTCAAAGCTCCGCAAGTGAGGTCTGCAGAAGGCAGCGTGAGAAGGAAAAAGGAAGTGTATGAGGACTGAATGAGAAGGTTGGATGCATACAGACGGGGTGAGAGAGCTGGAGTAGAAGAGAAAACCGGGAGGAGGCTGGGGGCGGGTGAACAGTAGAAGCAGTAGCACCAGGCCCCCCCCATCTCGCTCGCTCGGGGTGTGGGGCTCGCGTCGCCGTCAGCTGAGCTAGCTGTGGTGGCTCCAGCCCTGACTCACGCCGCTCCGCGCGCTCACGGCTGGCGCTGCTCACTGACTACTGCGTACTCGTCATCGCTCTATCGCGCTCAGCGCTGTTCGACTTCCATTCTCACTCGTCTACTCACTAGTTACTAGCTCCTCTCTCATGTACTCTGACCTTAGCTCGTCGTACTCTTCTTCACCTACGCCTCTCTGCCTCGCTTCTACACTCACCTCCGTCGCGTCTCTTCTAGCCCTCGCGCTGCCGCTCTCACTCTCTCCTCGCTCCGCCTACTCGCTCCTCCTACGTCCTCGCCCTCACGTCGTACTGTCGCTATATATTATAATTATATAAATACTAGATAGTATATATAATTATATATAATATATATATATAATATATAAATTATATATATGATATAGATATAATATATATAATAGATAGATTAGATAATATATATATATATATAGATAAGTAGATATATAGAATATGATTATAGATATATATATATATATGTAATATATATACGATAGTAATTAATGGGAAAAGGTATCACTGAACGCCCACCACAGAATGTAAGCGGGATCAAAAAAATAACACAGTTATAAGCCTCTTAATGAGACATTAAATAGATGTGTTAAGGTTACAAATGGATAATATAGGGTTGAGGGCTACTATGTACCGACCTTGACCTTTGTACCTAACCTATGACCGAACCGACCAACCTAATACTACACCCAACTCATATAAGGCCTAACCTAACCTAAATCACTTAAAGGGCGCCCCTGAACAGGTGAAAAAAAAAAAAAATAAAAAATAAAATGCAGTCGACCCGTAGAACACGTAGAGAGGAATCAGAGATGCTACCTGGAAAAAGGTGTGGTATGCTACGAGCGCTCAGTCCAGTGAGGCGTATAGAATAGGAACTGGGTTTATCACATTTATATAGTATATAGATTAGAGTTATTATATATATATATATATAGATATATTATTAATATATATATATAATAAGATATATTATAGATATAAAATAATATATGAGTACAATCAGATATATTATAGAAATAGATAATATATATATATATATAGAGATAATATTTATAATAGTATATAATATAATATATTATTAATATGTATAAATTGTATATAATAAATTATAGATATATATATATTATAAGATTAATTTAGAGTATATTATATAAGATATTAATATGATATATATTAATATATATTATATAATATTATATATATGAATTAATATATTATATAATAATTATAGATAATAATTATTATAATATATATATATTAATATATATATATATATTTAATTAATATATATGAATATATAAAATATTAAGATAGATATATTATAATAATATTAATAATATATAATGTATATTAATTATATAATATATATATTAAAATTAAATATATAATAAATAGTAATATAAATTATATTAATATAGTATTATATATAATATATAATAATAATATAGATTATATATATATATAGTGAATATAATATAATATATATATTAATATAATAATCTCTGCTTCTCATATATACCCTTTATAAGTGTTACCCTCAAAGTATGATAAGTTAAGGTAGCGCGTATAACGGCATCTAGATAATAAGAAAGCAGTATTAGATATAGTAACATAGGACAAGTAACAAGTTCTATATAATAAAGATAATAGCCCAGCTATACTTTACCGACCCCCTCAATTATATTCAATGAATAGGTAGAACCTAATTTCACAGTTCAGTAAATAAATCCACCCTTAAACTTCATAGGACAGTCATGATGAGACCTAGTCACGAGG
>JABUQX010123597.1:0-16856 GCA_015478945.1 Trachelipus rathkii | reverse complement strand
AGATAAATAGAAAAAAAAAAACCAAGATCAAGAAATATCGCAAATTAAAGAAGGTAAGGAAAGACAGTACTTACAGAAGTTTGTGTAGAGATGTGTTTTGCAATGGAGGCCAGAAAGTTTGTTAGTAAGTCAGAAGAACAAGGAGAGTATAGCAGCAACAAATAAACCTGTCGTTATAGAAAAAAGTAATGAAACAGGCCCGAATTTGCTCCGAAACGAAAAAGGGAAGAATTAATCCCTGCAACGAAGATTCTAGAAAACTACCCTGAATAGAAAATACTTAGGCAACGATGAAGGAAAACAATAAGTAAGCATAAAAAAGAAACAGAAATTTTTTCCACCCCCCAAGATAAGTCACATTATAGTGTCAACTTGACTAATATGCCATTGATGGTCCAGAGGACGAAACACAGAAGGCACGATTCGGAGACTATGCGCAAACGCATACTAAAATAAGAAGAGTAGAAATAAAATGAAATGTATTCATCGAAGCAAGAGGAATGAACAGATGGACTCATCACCATTCAACCGCGAATTAACAAGACCTCACCATACTGAGCCGTCTTGATGCACGTGAAACCGAAGCCAGGAAGGACCAATCAACCAGGTCGCTAAAAAAAACAAAGCCACATACCAACAATATCCAATCATAGTACACTCTAGTAGATATAAGCAAACCCCAAAGCAGCCATCGGCAAAACGATCAACAGTGCCAGAAACAAAATAACGCACCATACGGTGGCAGTGCCCAGGAAAAGTACATGAGATATAGCGAGCGATATGGAGAGAAAGTATTAAAAATTAAAGAGAGAATAAAGGTTTCTAATGTAGGTCCAAGACATTTACCGAATAGAGAGCGAAGTGGTCATGTGATCAAAATTTAATAAGAAAGGAAAAAGAGAAGGGATAACATTTAGTCGGTGTAAAACAAGAGAAGTCAAGTATAGTATGTTATCAAAAATGCACAGTTGGAGGCCCGCCGTCATAAAACTCTGGATGTGGCTGGCGCGGGTTCTAAATGTTTGCTCAGAAGAATAATTGAGGATAGACTGATTGATCGGAGTTACTCTCCACAAGTTAAAGAAATTTAGGTATGAAGGGACCCCAAACACTATCAAGGATGTTGTCTAGACAATGAAATTCCCTAAATAGATGACCTCAGTATTGAGAATCGGATAGACACATCGGGGTCTATAAACATAACGGAAGACCACCGCGACCCCGCGGGGGCTGCGGGGGGGGGCCAGGCAGTAAGGGCCCAAATGAGAAGAGCAAACAAATGAAATAAATAAATGAAATATAGAAAAAAATTCATATTTACACAAATATATATATATATATAATATAATATATTTATATATTATATATATATATATATAATATATTACTATATATATATATTATATATATATAAAATATATTATATATATATATAATATATGTATATATATATAAAGGAATGCATTCTCGCCCAACTATACAAGTTTTGAAAATTTGATGAGTTGATCGGACAAAGTAATAAAATAATAATATCCCAAACCTATTCACACTTTGGCAAACATATTGATTATATGGAAAGAAAGTAACAAAATTTGAATATATTGTTTCTACTCAATCTGATCAAAATCAAAATTCTTCCAGGGCTTGATAGTCGCGGCAAGATGCATCTTTTTACTTAGATATAATATTTTGTAATTACACAAAAAGAAAAAATTTTTAAAAATTTTATAAAAAAAATATTTTTTTTTAATTTGTTTCCAAGAACCAATCCAAAATTTGCATTATACAAAGAAATTATCTAAGATTAATAGAAATGTGCATCTACCCTCAACGTAATATGCCTGATAATTTACACTTCACTTCGCCACCCGATCAAGGAAAAATATATATCGCAATTTTTCACTTCATTTCAAAATCCCAAAACAAAAGATTTTGGGACTCTAGAGAGATATACAGACACAAAAACTAAAAAATTCGAAAAAGTTCCTCTTTGACTATTGTAAGTAATGGACCTATCTATGTATATTTCAAGTTTTAAAGTCATTTCGAAAAAATTCTGGGAAGTATTGATAAAAAAAATGTCAAAAACATGTGATTTTTGAAAATTGAAAATCTTCTTGAAGAATGACTACAGTCAACAGGAACACAACCCGACAAACAACCGTTTAGAGGATTAAGGGTTAAAAAAATCGGCTGAAATTCCGAATTTTAGTCCATTTTAGGGGGTGAAAATTGGACTCAGCCCGAAAGAAATAATTGCACCTCCCCTGAAGAAAAAATTTGTGGGTTTTATAACATAACAGAGAACGGTGCCGAAAACTTTGAAAAAACAAAAATAATAAAGATTAGATAACAAAAAATCAAAATACTAACACATTAACAGATATAAAGCTATGATGGAGGAGCAAATTTGCGAGGGAAATATTCAGGACTTCAGGCTCGTTAAAGAATACATTCATTGTGCAGCTGCGAGTGAACCATTCCCTACGTCAATTTTAAATTTATTCTGTATCAAAAAGATATAATGGGTCTTCAAAAATTTTATGACAAAACGTTGAAAAATGTATATGTGTATTTCAGTTCTAGTACAGCTCGGGTGGCAAGGAATTAACAGTGGTTCAACAAATAACTGCATCACAAAAACACTAAAAATTGTGTCCACTTAGGTGGTCATCCAAGTATTGATTCCTTACTAGCATAAAAAACAATTTCAAAAGAATTTCGCAGTTCTTATCTCAAGTGATAATTTATGAGTAATAAGTTCAAGTGAAAGAAAAACGAAGCCCTTGTCTCAGGAAGCCAGTTAGGGGGGGGGGGGGAAAAAAAAATTTTTGTTGTTTATTTTTTTATCTCGTTCTTGTGTTCAAAGTAAAGTATTGGAAAGCATCAATGCTGTCTCAAAAATATTGCAAAGTCCAAATTCAGATCTTCAGAAAGCAACTTACATAATGGGACAAAAATCAAACTATGTGAGCTAAGACACAAATTGGAAGATGTAGTGAGAGAGGGAAACTACGGAGTTAGCACATTGATTGGAACATTGAAGTAAACAATTACTTCCAGACGTCAAATACAGAGTAAAAAGTTTTTTGATGAGCTTTATCATTTTATGAAATAATTAAAGACCCATTGAAGCCTTTAGAATAAGGGTTTCAATAATTTCTGATATATGTAAATGAACAGATAATACTCGTTTCATTAGCATGAACAATGTTAATGAGATATTTTATTTCTTGCTTTTGCAGCAATAGCAGAGCTACGAAATAAAAGTTGCAAGAAAAGGCAACAAAACTGGTAGAAAAATATATTTAGATTTATTTTCGGTTTATGAACAATTAATCCTTTCAAAGCATTAATGACTACAGAAGTTAAAAATTAAAAATATGGTAACTATTAAAAATTAGCAAAGCTGTTTATTTCGCAGAAAGCAGATGCTTAGCAAGTAGGTTACCAGACTTGTGTACAGCAGTTTCAGTTGTATTTTGACGTTACCAGTAACATCGGCAACAGCTGAAAAGTCGTTTCAAAGTGAAGTAATAAAACTTTTTTATTAAAAAGATGACACAAAACAAGGCAAGTGCATTGGCTTTATTAAGCATGGAAAATGAAACATGTCGTACTCATGATCTGAAAGAAGTGGTTAATAAATTCATGGCAATAGCCAAAAACGTTTTGGTTAACTATTCAAGCATTTATACTTTCGATTTTTGACAAGCCGAAACAGATATTCACGGATTGGTAGTAGCATTCTTTTCTATAATTTCTTATATATAATATATATAATATATATATATATATATATATATTATTATATATAAATATTATATATATATAAATAGATATATATATATATATATTATGATATATATATTTATTTTTATTTTAATTTTATTTATATATATATAAAATATATATAATATGGGTCAAGGGCCCATTTCCACTTTGTCGGAGAGCCTATGACTCTATTATAACGTCCACTGGATTACGAATAATATAACAGTCTTGTGAGAAAGTGTAAGATATTCAAAAAAGGACGTGAAAATCTGTTCTGGAGAACAGTTACAGAAGCACAAGATTATTAGTAGAAGGGAAAGAAAGAACTATTTAAGCACAAAGAACATCGAAGTTTAGAAAAGAGACGAGTCTCAGAGACGTGTATTAACAGGAGTGTTTATGTTTACAATGGAAATACTCCACCCTTGAGACGGAAAATTATAAAAAAAATAAGTTTATAGTTGATATATAAAACGAATTTAGAGATGCAATTTCTTAGCCATTCTGAGTCTCAGACAAAAAAGCAAAGAGCAAAGGTCTAGGGTTAGGTTATTCATTACTTTAAACTTTTATTTGTGTGATATACAAAAAAAAGTAATTTATTTACTTTTTATTCGTTTCAATAAACACACCAAATACCTGAACAAAAAAAGCTAAACTACCAAAACTAATTAGAAAAAAAGTTCAAACTTTTACCACTATGAGCGTTGTTGTTCATTTTAGTTCGATTTGTAGTTTTAAAAAAGGAAATTTGGTATTAAAATAATCAGGAAGGTGGATAATCGACCATGAGCTGTATAATATTATATAATATTATATTATATATATTATATATAATATATATATATATATATATATATAATTATATAATATATATATATATATATTATATATAATTATATATATATTATATATATATAATATATTATATATATAAATATATTATATCGAAAATGAAATAGGGTAGGCAAGGTAGGTAAGTCCTACCCAATATTTCTGAGTCTTTTTTTATAATAAAATTAAATGGTAAACTTTAATTAATATTAAAAATTTTATATGAAGTGAAAAAAAAAGAAACTTAATTTATAAAAAAAATAAAAAAAAAACAACTACTTTAGTAACAACAATAATTACAAATTGGAACATTTTGTTCCTAATTATGATAAGAGTGAATTTCAAGGCTATCAGTAGTATGTACGGGATATTGGACTTCTTTTGGACCGCGAACCTTTTTTGACCTTTTTTCTGACCGCGACCTTTTTGAGCTCGAATTTTTACCTGACCTTGACCTTTTTTGGGCGAATTTTTTTTTTTTGGCCGACCTTTTTTCGACAACCCTCTGGTCTTCCATGGGGTCAATTTTGGCCAAATTTTTACCTGCCCTTGTCCTTTTAGGAGAAGTTTTTTGGAGAACCCTAATTTTTTAGAACGCCTAATTTTTTGAACCCTAATAATGAACCCTAATATTTTTGAGAACCCTAATTTTGGCAACCCTAATGCTTTGTTGAGAACCCCAATTTTTACGGCAACCTTGATTTGCAACCCTAATTTTTTTCGGCACCCTAATTTTTAGCACCTTCGAAGAAAGGGTGCGCCAAAACGGTTCGTCAGCAAACGTTGTACGTATTACCCCCCATTTTAGCCCCTATTTTAGACGTGGGGCATTTTTGCCCACGGTAATTTTTGGGTTACCCTTTAGGGGCTTACCCCTTTTTGATGTCGTTATTACCTTGTTTGGACCATGATTTAGGCCTTGACCTTGCCATATACCATGGTCAATTTTGACCACGGTAATTTTGGTCATCCGTGGGTCAATTTCTGGCCACGTAATTTTTGGCTTCTTTGGTCTTCCATGGTCAATTTGGACCACGGTAATTTTTGGCTAACCCTTTGGTCTTCCATGGTCATTTTTGCCCACGTTAATTTTGATCTTCCTTTAGGGGCTTAGCCCTATTTTGATGTCGTTACCTTGTTTGACAATGATATTTCGCCTCCTGCCATATACCGTTGGTCAAATTTGACCCACGGTAATTTTTCTGTCCTTCTTTTAGGGACTTAGCCCGTTTTGATGTCTTAACATGTCTTGACCATGATATTTCAGCTTTGACCCTGCCATATACCATGGGTCTATTTTGACCCACGCTAACTTGATGGCTTTGATGGTGCCCATCACGTAAGGAGTATCAGTGAGTTCTATAGTGTTCTATGGTATTAGATGGAGTCCAGGTGAGTGTCAGTGAGTGCCAAGTGCAGTGCCAATGACATGTTACAAAAAGTCGCCAAGTGAGTGCCATGAGTGCCAAGTGAGTTGCACATAGTGCCAAGTGAGTGCCACAAGTGCCAACTGAGTGCCACTTTTCTCAAGCCTTTTCTAGCCTCATAGCCCTAATAAAGGGTGTCTACCCCTAGGTAATAAGTTATGAGGAATCGATTGGTGTGTGTAATTACCAATCTGCTAGATGGCTTCCTACTATGATTAGTATTTTTATAACACTTATACTCATTACATCTCTCCATAGACACTTACATAAACCATTACACTTACATCACACCCACACAGCAGGTAACTAAACTTACACTCACCACTCGGATATTTGACCCTCAGCAATTAAGGCCTCAGCAATGAGGCCTAGCATTAATTGCCGCAGATTTTTGATGCTCGATTAATGCCTCAGACATTGATGCCTCAGCATTAATGCTCAGCATTGATGCCTCACTTTGGAGGGTTCATCTTTGATGGCTCAACTTTGATTGACGTCATCTTTGATAACAGTTCTATTTTGAGATTCTTCTTGCATGAAATCATCCCTTTGATGGCTCTCTCTCCACCTATCATAAACAGAGTTAATATTAATTCTGTCCCCGTTAATAAGCTTGCCACCAGGCCAGTGTGCGCCTCCCGCAGTTGAAGGCTGACAAGAAAAACCTTACTAAATATAATATATATACTGTAGCACGCAGAGTCGAATAATACTCACCTCTCAGTATACCGCGGTCCTCACCGCTACCGCGCGTGATTGCGCCCTCAGCAGGTACGCAATTATTTTTACCTCGAGTCAGTACCCGTCACGTACCTAGCGTTGCGCCGGCATAGCGCAATTTTTCACGCTAGCTCAGTAATAATTTTTGAAAAATTATAATTTTAAATACTAATAAGTTTATCATTTTTTTTATATTTCAATATTATATTTATAACTTTTAAAAAATTTTCTTTTATCTACGACATCGTATGCAGTCCTTTCATTTTTATTTTCTATTAAACTTATAAACATTTATTAAAAACATTCTTCAGCGAACTCTAAAAACTCTGTACATATATTCTAATGTTTATTATATATACACTAATATTCTGAAAATCATAGAATTAATACGTATATTATATTTATATATCATTTAAATATATATTATTATTATTAAAGTTTATTTTATATTACCTTTTTATTTTGAAATTAAATGGTTACTGCATTAGTATGTACTATAGTGAAAGGTAATAGTGGTTATATACTAGGATATATAAATAAAACAATTATTATTAATGATATTTATAATTATATATTATATATATATTTACTATATATATACTAAATATTTTATATATGGTTAATCAGATAAATTTAATATATATATTATATATTAATAATATAATCAATATATTATATACTTACTTTATCTAACATATTAACCTATAAATAAATAGTCATATAAGCGGCGTCATCAATATGGAACGATGTCTCTAACTTCAGTTACCGTATGTTTAATTTATCATTTATTACATTCTCAGTGAGGAGAGGTGATTATTACTTACTCCGCTCATGTTACGGTAATGTTATACTGCTTTTGAATGTATCCTAGCTAATAATATATATACGTCCTATTCTATTTTATAGTAACCCTGTGGATGGATCGCCTATGTATGTATGTAGTGTTTATGTATGCCTTATGTATGTATGTATGTGTTATGTATGTATGTATGTATGTATGTATGTCATTTATTGTTATGTATGTATGTATTTGTATGTTTATTTCTTACATCTATTTATCCATAGAAAGAAAACTTTTCTAAGTCAACAAAATATCTGAAAAGATTTTTTTTTTTACTTATTTGCATTATATTTACATGTCAAAATCTTCTAGCTTAAATATTCAACTCTTTTCATAGAAAAAAAAGAGAGAATGAAGAAACAAGACAAAAAATAAAAATCAAAAAAGAATGTGAGATAATTGCGAAAGATGATATTAATTATGTGCCTCTTCGAAAAATGGGGGTTAAAAAGATTTTTCATAAATATTTTTATAGAAGGTTGTAAATGTAGTGTAATTGGCGTTAGGCGTAAGTAGATCGTAAGGTAAGTAGGTAAATCCCTTTATAATAGGCAGACGGGAAGGCGAAAACCAAATGCCGCTCTCTCTTTTAATGGTGAACATTTAAACTGAATACGTGGATTTATGCATATTACAAACAGGCCGTGTGTACAATCGTTCCATGGGTTTTTCTTTCATTCAACATTTTCTGAAAGAACATCCCTTCCAATTAACTATTCTACTATAGCAATCCTTCTTCCTTATTCGTCTTTACTCTATTTAAACTTAACATTCTTAAAATTCCTTCTTGCTAGACGTTTCTTCACTTCAGAGAAAACCAATCATATGTGTTTTAAGCATCTGACGTGCCTTGATTTTACGTTGTTATATTCTTAGATCTGTCACATCTATTCCATGCAGGTTTCATTACATACACCTACATCTACTTACACCTCTCCACATTAACTATTCTACTACATAATATATATACATTATTTGTTTTTATCTATATTTTTAATATTATTTTTTAACATTTTGTTTTTTTAATACTTATTTATTTATTATTTCTATATTTTTATTTTGTTAATATCATTTATTTTATTATTATTATTATGTAATATTAAATAGATAATAAAAAAATATAAGTGTGTTCTATAGATATATATATATAAACATTTTATTTGTAATAATAAATTTTAGTAGGAAATTATTAAGATAATACATATATTAATATACTTATTTTCTATTAACTTTCTAAATAAAATGATAATTACTTTTAAATATAATTAATATATCAGTAAAATTTTGAATATATATTTTACTTAAAAGTATTAAATAATTTAAACAACTAGTAATATAGTAGTATATATATAGTAATATTATATATTAAATGAGTATAGTTACTTTGTTTAACTGTCTATATATATTTTATTATTAATATATATAGTATATACTATATTTTATCAATAACTTATATACTATATATATATACAAGCCTTTAGCTTGCTCCTACAAAAAAATTTTTTATATGTATAACTATTTTTTATGATATAACATATGTTTAACTGCTTTAACTTTTATATCATATGTCATTACTGCTTTATACCTTTTTTGTACTTTGATACTTGCTTATTACTTTCTGCTTTATCATTTATTAATACTAATATATTATTTTAATATTATTTATTTATTCATCTATATATTTATATTTAAATCATTATCATTTTAATCTTTTAATATATTATATATAACTTTATATTATTAATTAAAAGTAAATTTACAATATCCTTTTTTTCCATTTTTCTTTCGATTTATTTATCGATATATTTGTATTTTAATCATTATTTTTATTTATTTAATTTCATTATATCATAACGTAAGTTAATGTAACATTTATATGTTTTTTATTTTATTTTGTTTTATTACAGTTTATTATATATTATTTATTATATTTTATTATATAATTTTTATATTATTATATTATTATTTATATTATATTATATTATTTTATTTTTATTTTACATCTATAAATTCTTATTATTGCCTAGTATTATTATATTATTTAGAACACACACACAACACAACAACTATCAAACATAACACCACACACTAACACACACTACACATTCTACTATGCACTATAATTACATACACATATCAAACTATTTGAACATACTTGATTAGATACACACTAATTTAACTATTATGTTTTCCTTTCCATTCTAGCTAGATACATTGCTTGACGATAATATACATCAACATATCATTCAGCTCTGAATCGTGTCAATGATAATATTCCACGGACCAAACGGCCCTTTACAAAACGAAAGAGCGCTTGTTACGTCAGTTCCTCAAGGTTATGTTTTATTACCAATCTTTTTCTTCAGCTGTTTTCCCTAACCTTACACATCACCACACACACACACAGATATATTTATTTATTTACACTGTTTACACACTATTTATCTATAACTCATACTTCACACAATACGTTTACTTTACACTCACATAAGATATTATTACTACTCTAATCACATACAGATATATATTTTACTTCTCACTCACACACAGTAAAGAAATCTATTATATAGAAGTGCATTAATACAGCCTGACACTTGCCCTTGTAAGCAAGTTTTTAGATCCAGATCCCAATTAAGATTGTATTGGAACAAGCTTCTAATATCCTGCTTTTACATTGTGAGGTTCGTTGGAAGGGAGCATTTCAACATCTTCTTCCTTTATTTCATCTTTTTTGGGGGCCCCTTATAAATATTCCACTGACAACTTCTAAAGGTAGAATACTCAGCAAGGGGTTCTTCATTGCGCTATTGGCCGTGTTTTCCGAAGGAAAGGTTCTTGAGTAGTACGTCTCTCTCTCTCTCTCTCTCTCTCTCTCTCTCTCTCTCTCTCTCTCTCTCTCTCTCTCTCTCTCCTACTCGCTCTCTCTCTCTCTCTCCGCTCTCTCTCTCCTCTCTCGCTCTCTTCTCTCTCTCTCTGTGGATGACCTGACTTTGTAGATGTTGATCGGATAAGCAGGAAAAAAATATATAAAAAAATATCTCAAAAGTGTTCACATATCTCGCTAGTGGCTCTTAGTCCTTTAAGTGCTCCGTACATTTGCCACGTTTATGTAGAATCTGTGTGCAAAGAATTTGCCTTTTATTGTGTGCACTGGGATAATGATGTTTAAATTAATTAGCAGTTTGTATGGGAAATTGCTTTTTTTTTTTTAATGACGTTTTTCCTTTTCAAAACTATTCAATATGCTACATTTATCAGTACTTATATTATCGCTCTTTCTGTATTTACGGTCATAGTCCGTTGGCCAAATACTATTAGGTTTTCTATATCTAATATTTTTAATATCAGTTTTTATTATTCATCTATCTTATATATAGTATATAGTATTAATATATATATATATATAGTATATATATATTATATATACCGTATTATGTCGCACCTGGCACTGATTTCTTTTATGTGTGTTTATATATAAAAAATATTACTTTAATTTTTCCAGCCACTCAAGAGGGTTTTCTGGGAGTGCTAGGATGGGCCAATCTTAAAGTAAAAAAAATACTTGCGCACAGTCATTTAAAATAATTAATGTTATATATATATTATGAATATTTATATATAAATATTATTGTATAATATTATATAAATATTATATATATATATATATGATATATAAATATATATTAGTATATTATTAATTATATATATAGTATTGTGTCTGTGAAGGGTGTGTGCTGTGTGGTGTTGTTAGTGTCGTGAGGAATAATTCTTCATTTTCTTGTGTGCGCCTGCTTGCGTAATTGTGCGTTTGTGTTTTGGTGTGAGTGTGTCACTTACCTCCTATGCATAAAAGTGTACAAGAAGAACAATAATCACATTATAAGAGAAACGGCAATGTTAATCTAGCGCTCTGAAAGAACTGGCGTAAAAGGCGGGCTGAGAGTCCCCGCTAAATAAGAGGGAAAACGAGACTAAGACCACCCCGCCCCTCCCACTCCCGAGGAAAAATAGCTCGCTCAAACCTCCATCTCCCCACCAACCAAGAACAGACTTTCCTTTTACCATTTTCTCACTCTCCCCTTATTTCACCCTCACTATAGACCCCTTTTACCATTTCCTCATTTTCTTTAACTACCCGCCATAATTTTCGCTTCACCATGTTATGAAAAGCTCCTTATTTTGACCCTTGATTGAAGTTTATTATTGGTATCACTTAGATTTCTGAGATGGAGTTTTCTGCCCACCAATTCTAAATCTAAAGTTGGAATTAATATTATAATATATAGTGAGTGATAATATATATTATAATCTTGCATATATATATTAGAAGAATATATATACTGAGTATATATATTAGTATATATAATATAATATATATCATAGTAGCATTTGGTATAAGATAGGTATGTGTAATAGGATCAATACAGTTTATTTAGCCTCATAATAGTAAAATCTGGATATAGTAGTATAACTTATATATATGTTAATATATTATATTTATTTATCATTTATATAGCTCATGGGCGCAGGTGAGGGTGGTCTTAAAGGTGTGAGTAGATTTCAAATCGTGAAAGTAATGAATTTTACAGTTGTATGCAAATAGTTATGAAGTCCGTTCAAAAGCTGATTTAAATTTAAAGCCAGTGATCAAACCCGGATCTCTCTCTCTAACGTCTCTCTCTCTCTCTCTCCTCTCCTCTTCTCTACTCTCTTCTCCTTCTCTCTCTCTCTTCTCTCTCAATTCACTGCGTCCTACTCTTCATCAATCTTTATTTGATTCCTTGACCATTTATATTACATTTTTCTCTCCCTAGATAGTTGTGTCTCATATGGTAAAACTTCGTTAGAGATTCTTTTTTTATTTTTAATGAAGTAGCAAACTGATAAATGAAAAATTAATTCACATTCTTTACTTTTTTAATTTTTAGAGATACTATATTTTTAGAAAGTATAGTCATCATTATAATTGGGATATTATATGGAGAATTATGAATCAGAGTCAAGATTAGAAAAGATTGGTAAGAATTAGTAATTAATGAAATTGTTGACAAAAATTTCTTCTAAGGGTGTTAGCCAAAGAAAATATCGATAATTACTCACTATAGATAATGTTTCATAAAGAAAGGTATGAAAAAATAATTTAGTTAGGTGACTTTTAATTATAACAACTAATAGGATAAGAATATAATTATCATCATAATTAGGCAAAAAGTAAGTTGTCATTATCTATTTTTACATCCTAATCGATTGATATATTAATTTTAAGATTGAAGGAATGGGACGATCTGATTATATAAATCCATTTGGGCCCGCTAGGAACGTGGAAAAACAACTCTTGCTAGGACTGATGTAAATACATAGATATATTACTCTAATATAAATAATAAAAAATAATCACATAAATAGGGTAGTAATATTATATTTGATAATCATAAATATTATATAGCCACCAGAAAGCAAAAGAGAACAGCACACAAGAGACAAACAAAAAACAACACACTCAGCCAACAACAAAATAATAATGGATACTTAATAATAATAATAATAATAATAATAATAATAAAAGACATAATAATAATAAATTATCAATATAATAAAATGAGATAATTAAATAATAATAATAATTTGTAAAAGAAAGTACGATGAACGAAGAAGTTAGAAGAAGTGAATGCATCATCATCACTCGCGTTCTAACTAATTGAGAAAGCATAATCATTATGATCATTATATCAATAATAATTAATAATAATAATAATAATATATACAATAATAATAATGAATAATAGATAAAATAATAATAAGGAAAAATATGTGAATGAAAGAAAGAAAAGAAAGAAGGTGGTATAGCAACTACGTTTATAATCTCCGTAAACAAATGTGAAACTGAGCGTCCGAAATGATATGCACACTCCACACACACAATATGAAGAATAAATAATAATTATATAAATAATAAAAATCATTGTATATATGCATTATAAGTTATTATTTTTTACTTTAATTTGTGAAATTCTAAATGTTTTTCATCAATTAAATTTGAAATTGCAAAATCCGTTCCGCATCAAAATGACAATATTTTGCTCAATTTATTAAAACTTTATGTGACTTTTTAATTGTAAATGTACTTTGTTTGTAAAAACAAAGTACTTTTACCAATACCGGGCTCGCCAGCTACTAAAATAATACTGCCTGTAACAATGCCACCGCCTAAAACCCTGTTCAGCTCTGCATCTGAGGTTACAATGTGCTTTTCTTCGTATCTTTCTTTCTTTTTTTTGCTTTCTTTTTCTTTCTTTCTGCTTCTTTCTTTTTCTTACCCTTTCTTTTTATCTTATCTTTTTCTTTTCTTCTTTTATATTTTTCTTTTTTCTTTTTTTCTTTTTCTTTCCTTTTTCTTTCTTTCTTATGTTTTTTATCTTCCTTTTCTTTTTATCGTTCTTTCAATTTTTTTTTCTTCTTCTTTTCATCTTCTTTCTTCTCTTTCTTTCTTTCCCTCTTTCTGTTTCTTTTAATTTTCCTTTTTTACTCTTTTCTTTATTATTACTATCGCCAATGATAATTGACGCTTCAGTTCTTTCTTCCTTTAATATTTTTTTTGTTCTTTTTCTTCTTTCTTCTTTCTTTTCTCTTTCTTTCTTTAGTTTTATCTCTTCTGCTCTTCTCTCTCTCTACTCTAAACATATAAGAATATAGGTAGTATAGTAATAGGTAGGTATTACTATAGGGTATATATAATATATATAGTAATAAATAGTACTTTATTTTATCATTATAATATATATCAACGATGTATAGATTACATGTACATACAGTTAAATGATTGTTTCCCCGAATACATACATTGCAGTCAATGCTTATTTATGACTGGTAGGAATAGTAATATATAGTGGAGTAGTGTTAGATAGTACTAAAACGATAGCATAATTTTCAGTTTCATATTTGTGTATATACCTTCACAAACTATAATTGAAAAACTAATTAATATAAAAAACACAAGAATGATACAGAAAACACACACACCACCCTGACAACCTGAAAGAATAAATATATGAGTATCAATACCACCGGTGCTATAAAGTACTATAAATATATATATAATATATATATATAGTTATATAGTAATATATATATATATACTAGTATAATTATATTATTAGTTTGTGGTGTGTCTTCATCTGTGTGGTGACTTCAAGAGGGCGTAGGTGTAGATCGAATGTGTTGGTGTGTTATTGTTAGGTGTTGGCGACACGCAATCAGCCACACAATCGAGTTTTGATGTAAAGGTGTGTTTTAAAAACTGAGTATATTCAATTATGAATCGGCATGCAACAAAGTCATTGTCTTTATGAAGCTTTCAGAACCCTCATATTAATAATTTGCTTTGATTAAATGTGCTTAATTGTAATAGTATATATGATAGTATTAAGTATATAGTATGTAGCTCTATATAGTCGGTTATATAATATTATACTATTATATACCAACCATTAAAGCCGATATCAATTATTATATAATTCCTATATTTACACTATCAATCATATATATAAATCATAATTATTAGTGTACACGTAGCTTAATTATTAAGCAATATTATATGTATGTAGTAGTATGTACTATATATATATAGTTATCTATATAAAGTATATAATAGTATATATAATTATGAATAAAAATATTAATATTCGATAATATTAATAATGTAAATACTTTTTATTATATATTATTAATTAAGTATCTAAATTATATAATATAATAGTATATATATATATATATATATATTATTATTTTATATGAAGTGTTAAAACTCATTCATGAATCAGGTATAAATATATTTCATATATATATCTCTTTATTAGTTATTTATTATTCATATATAGGGAGTATATATAGTATAGTAATATTAAGATATATATATATATATATATATATTATATATATATAGTGAGTAATATTAGTACATAGGGTTGTTAACGACGAACTGCACTGGCTGCTTGCGGCACACAATTCAAGTTGCCGGTGCTCGGTGCAGTGACAGGTTCGAAAAAATGATGCGGGCCGTAACGTTCAGGTTTGGTGCCATTCTTGGAAACTTTTTGATTGTTAAAAGATAAGTAAAGTTAGTGGGCGATTTCTTAAGTACATTTAAATTAGAGATTGTAAGTAGATTTCGAGTAATTATACCCTTGGCATTAATAAAATAAGAATAGTATAGTATATATATATAGTATACTAATGTAATATAAATGCTAAGTTAATGAGATTTATAGAGAGGCATATTAAGTGCTTATTGTATATAACATGTGCAAATTCTTGAATATTATATACGAAATATAATTTTTGGCGATACTTTTCACATTATTTTGTGTTAGGTAAGGTATTAAACATAGAGTAAATTCTGATATGATTTAATATAGTTGATTATATATTATACTATATATAGTATATATATATATTATATATATATATATATTATAATATATAATATATTAATTGGGAATTTCATATATTATATAGTTAGTATATATATATGTTATATATAGATATAATATATATATATATTATTTACGTTTTATATAAAGTTATTAGAATTAATTATACTTGATTTTTCTTATTTATCCTACTTCTTTCCTACTCTCTATTAATATCTCTTCTCTATCTCTCTCTCTCTCTCATCTCTCTCTCTCTCTCTCTCTCTCTCTCTCTCTCTCTCTCTCTCGTCTCCTTCTACCAGTCCATTTGCTGCATCAATTCCTGTAAACATTAATTAGAGATGAGGGAGGAGAGAAAGAGGAGGAGAAGAGATAGTGAAAAATAAAGAAAGGAATGAAAAAGGATAATATTACAATGATAATGTAGCCTCCTTGAGTTTCTTAAATGATGAAGTACATCATTTACTCTCCCGTAAATGACGAAGCACAAACGAAAGGAAAAGGCAAAGGGAAAATATCCGATGGGTAGCGTAAAGAGAGAGAAGAGAAGAGAGAGAGAGCGAGAGATGAGAAGAAGAGAGAGATGAGAGAGAGTGATTAGTAAGAGAAGAATCTTTTAACAGTATACAGTAGAGTGAAACAGTTATATATAATATGGCGAATATGATTGAGATAATGATAAAGAAGAGTGTGAGTAGTATATATATATTTACAGTATAGGGTATAATAGTATAGTATAGTATATTAGAGTATAGGTATATTATATACTATATATTAAGGGTATATATAGTATATATATTATATATATATAATTATAGTGAGAGTCAATTG
>JABUQX010123596.1:12500-16968 GCA_015478945.1 Trachelipus rathkii | reverse complement strand
GTTGTACTTCGTTCGGTTATCAGATTTGGGTTGTTTAGCCGTTTCGCATTTATCATTAACGCTTTCGCGTTTATATATATATATATATATATATATCGTAAGATTATTGTTCTTATTGAACCTAATTTTATAGATGAAGAGGAGAACATATTTAATCATTAAGTAGCATTATTTAATTTTTAATTATATGCCGACGGTTCGGGAAATCTTTCCATTTTCAAGAATAAAACATAAAACAATAAAAATAACAATTGTACATACTAATAACATTAAAATATTTCATAAAATAATTATAATAATAATCATAATTATTAATAATTATAATAATAATAATAATTAGTAATAAAAATAATAATAATAATAATAATAATAATAATAATAATAATAATAATAATAATAAAATTAATAATAATAATAATAATAATAATAATAATAATAATAATAATAATAATAATAAATAATCGTAATAAATAAACATATTAACAATAATCATAATCATAATTATAACAATCATATTCATTATATAATAATAATAATAATAATAATAATAATAATAATAATAATAATAATAATAATAATAATAATAATAATAATAATAATAATAATAATAATAATAATAATAATAATTACTAAGTAATGAATGAGGACACACGACCAGAAAATTTAATTGATAAATGCTTTAAATTGTATTAAAAATTTGTGGCTTCCAGAATCAAATTGCAATACAATTAACCTCACATAACAAATTTTCTCGCACATAAGGAATATTTTTAATGCAATTGTATGTACAATAATTGTTAGTTTTACCGATTCCTGTTTTATTCTTTAAGCCTTGAAAATGGGAAGAATTCCCGAAACGTCGCCATATGATTAAAAATTTTTAAAAATTCTACTAAAATGGGTTGTCCTCTTCATATATATATATATATATATATATATATATATATATATATATATATATATATATATATATATATATATATATAATATCAACATATATATATATATATATATATTCATAAATAGAGAGAGAGAGAGAGAGAGAGAGAGAGAGAGAGAGAGAGAGAGAGAAAGATTAAATAATTATAAGAATACTCTTCTTACCACAAAAGATTTAACCTCCACCTCTTCGCACTTTAAAAAAAAAGATAATAGGCTTCAAAGTAGGATTGGCCTTGCACAGGAATTTTCTGCACCGCACCGCACCGCACCGCACCGCACCTAACCCGGTGCTTCAGCAAACCGTATTCAAAGAAATTATGGTTTTCTTTTTCTTTTTTTTCTTTTTTTTATGTCATAAAATAATTAACTTATCAACAACAGTCGAAAGATTATATGTATAAATTCATTAAAAAAAAAAATGAGGATATTATTACCCTTGTCAAGGATAGTAAAAAAATAAAACTATATAGTTTATTATACACATTAATTAAAATTTAATTGTAATCTAGAGTTGTCAAATGATGATTAATTTCTTTTATAAGATGAATGTAACCGAGTTAGGTGTTCAATTCTCACTTTTAAGTTAGTGCCCGGGTTCGGGTTTGATCTTTTGATTAAGTAGGAGTATGCGTCAATATAGAAGTTCGTAGTGATAAACCCTCCGACCTAATCTTTCAATGGTTTATAATGGCAGAAGAAGAAGAACAAATCTTTAATGGCTTAATTATCCATTCTATGTCTGTAAATCAAATAAACTTTGATAAAATTGGTTGGATCGGGAAGTGACATATAAATTTCAATAACAAAAAATGTTGCCAAGCTACTTCGGAATGGAACTCAAATAAGAATTTATCTAATCATGACATGAATTGGAAATGACTGAATTAATTAAAACTTACAGATTACGGAAAAGAGTTTATGCACCAGTCTCAGTATTCACACGTCACTACACATAG
Organism: Trachelipus rathkii; assembly: GCA_015478945.1. NCBI lineage: Eukaryota > Metazoa > Arthropoda > Malacostraca > Isopoda > Trachelipodidae > Trachelipus > Trachelipus rathkii. Next base: position 15,070 of record JABUQX010123596.1, on the reverse strand, counting down.
CCAACCTATATAACACAACGCTTTTTCTCTAATACAAGACATCTCAAAACTCAAAGAAAACGTTATCACTGAGATTCAAATTCACATTGCGCTGTTGATCTGAACAGCAATTGTGGTTTGAGTTCTATGAAGCAATTTGAAACATATACTCTTTTGTTCTCTTTTTTTTCCCCCGATCTACAAAACGCCAAGCATACTTCTACGCAAACTAATGGAAAATCTGCTATTTGATCTGTGAGGCATTACATAATCTAGTAAGTTTTAGATTTTCAATTATTTTTCGCTTGGTCAGCAAAATACCAAATATACTCTCCCTTTGCTTAATGGTCCTGTAGGCCCTGATAATATTAAAGAACGTGGTAAATGACTTTTTCTTTAATGAGACTAGGCACGTGAGTGCTGGCGATTACTATTTCAAACAATTTACATTATTATGTGAAAAAAATTTATGCTTAATTAAAAACTTTCACAAAGCGGCAAAAAATATGGAAACATCTTTACATAATAATTTTTTAAATTACAAAATCTTTTAAAAGAATTAGCCTTTGTAATTAAGATTGTAATTAGGGCTAAATAAATTAAAACCAAATTATTCGTTTAAATTATTTTTCCTTGATGTTTGATGAAATTCTTTGAAAATCATTTCTGAATTTGTCAAAGCCTAATTTTCTTTCCATTACTTCAAACGTAATGAATTTTAAATGAGGCTGAAAATTTTCTCACAAATAATTTTTTTATATGTAAAATCTTTATGTTGAAGATAGTTTTAAGATCAATTACAATACGTTAAATATTCTTTTTTTGAATGAATTATTCTTGCAGTCGTTCAAATATGGAGCCAGTAGATGGTTTAAATATGGTGCCAATAAAAGTTCATATACATAAAGATATATTAAAATAATCTTTAATTCCTAAGTTGATTTTCATTTGAAGTTTCAAATGAATTTAACAGCTTTGTTAAAAATGCATCAATTTTTTTAACTTTGGATTCATATTTTTCTACAAAATTGTTTTAAACAGATCAAAAGTTTGTGACATTAATCTTAAATATTGTAGTAGCCTTTAGTAATATAAAAAACTCTTTTAAGATCTTATATATTTAAAGATATGTTGAGTATAATGATATTAAAAATGGCAGGATTAGTGTGCAGTCGTAATAAAAAAATTTCAGTTAATCAAATGACAATATAATTTTTTTGTTTTGCTTCTTGCTGTTGTTTTTTTTTTCTTTACGAGGGTTAAAAATAAACCAACGATTAAATTGAAATTAGAATAACCCCAACGGAAAAACAAATAAATAAAATAACGGTAGACTCTTTCTAAAAGAAAATAAAAAAATAGATTCCTGTCATTAAGCAGTATTTTTATTTTCTTGTGTTATTTTAGCAAGTAAAAAAAGCGTCATCAATCAGTGAGTGAGCATCCGACGTCATCCTCTGAAAACTTCAAAGAATTAGATTTTCATATCGATTATAATATAGGGAATGTCAGATATTTATTAATTAATATTTTTTTTGCGTTTTTTTTCGTCGTTTGGACAAATGAAGATGAAGGATATTCGCAGAGTTGTAATTGAAAAAAAAAAAGATTTAGATTTAAAAAATATATGAAAAACCACGATTTTCTTGTTTTTATATATATATATATATATATATATATATATATATATATATATATATATATATACTATATATATATATATATATATATATATATATATATATATATATATATATATATATATATATACTATATATATATATATATATTCAGTTTTAAAATATAAAAAAACGATTTTCTTATATATATATATATATATATATATATATATATATATATATATATATATATATATATATATATATATATATATATATATATATATATATATATATATATATATATATATATATATATATATATATATATATATATGAACATTTATAAGTGGTTGACTCCGTTAATATTAGGTTAGGTTAATTTAGGTTAAGTTTGGTTAGGTTAGATGTTAGGTTACCCAAAAATTTAATGTATTTACCCTAAAATTATTAAAATAACGATACATAAATTATTGATTTTCGCTCTTGGAGTCAACCACTTATTAATATAGCATATATATATATATATATATATATATATATATATATATATATATATATATATATATATATATATATATATATATATATATATATATATATATATATATATATATATATATATATATATATATATATATATATATATATATTTATATTATTAATTTATATTGTTTTTTATTATTATTATCTATATTGTTTGTTTTTATTTCATTACTAATAGTCTTTAGAATACTTTTTCCTATAAATGGACTACATAAAACTGGTTTAAAATGTTTTTAAATTATAGACACGATCTTTTTTTTATGTTGAGTGGGGAAAAAAATTGACAAACGGAAGTTGATTCAAACATTGACATTATTCTTAATGCTAAATCTTTAAGTTTGGATAATTCCTTCTTAAATTCTTTTTCAAACTCGATACGGAGCAACATTATTTCAAGGTTTATTAGTAAACAAATTAACTAAATAA
>JABUQX010123596.1:0-5000 GCA_015478945.1 Trachelipus rathkii | reverse complement strand
CTTAATCTTTTTTACTTTTTTCCCACAATATTTTCATATAATGATACAACTTGGCACTTGATGAAATAAGTGCAAACTGTACAATAGCGTCACTTATTCCAACAAAATAATTTTTCCTTACAGAGTAAAATATGTTCTCTTTCCTGGTATGTCAGGTTCGTTCTTCGATCTCTTGTCAAGACCAATTTAACAGATCCAACCCTCTCTCCATTTTACCATTATTAATCATTTCAATCAATTACACCTCGCAATGTCATTTTTTCACTATTTCTCCAAGAGCCACCTCCAACCATTCATTTGCAACCGAACGTCTTCATCCCAAATGTTTACTCTTTATTTTTCATTGTAGTTATTCTATTTAAAGATTTTCAAAATATTCAGTCTGTCTTGCATCAAAATTTCAAGATTTCTATTTTTTTCCCATTTCATTCAGTCTGTATTTGTAGCATTTCTAAATTTTCGTTTTCTTTTTCATATAGTATATATATAATATTATATATATATATTATAATATATATAGTATATATATATATATAATTAATATATATATTATATTATATATATCTATAATATATATATATATTATATAATTTTATATATATTAATATATATATTATATATATATTATATATATAATTCTCTCTCCTGTCTTATGTGCATAAAAGCAAAGAAAATATAACCTAAAACCAGGTTTAGAATTGGAATAATAAGGACCCAAAATTATGATATATATATATATATATATTATATATTATATATATTATATATATAGTATATATTATATATATATATATATATTTATATTATATATATATATATATATATATATATATAATATGTATATATATATATAATATTATATATATATATATAAAATATATATATATATATATATATTTATATATATATTATATATATATATATATATATATATAGTTTTATTTATAATATATATATAATAAAAAACCCCAAAAAAATTATATATATATATATTATATATATATTATTATATATATATATATATATATTATATATATATATATATATATATATTATATATATATATATATATATATATATATATATATGATATAATATATATATATATTATTATATATATATATATATATATATATATATATATATATATATATAATATATATATATATATATATAATATATATATATTGTCTAATGAGAAGTAAATAAGGGGAATAAATTTTTGCTTGCGGATGAATTGGAATTGTGTGGTGAATCTGAAGAGAGTTTGATAGGATTGTAGAGGGGTTGGTCAGGGTGTGTACAGGGAGGGTTAAGGGTAAAGAGATTAAGAGTTATTTTTCACTATGTTATTGTTTGTATTCATTGTTTAAGTTAGTTACTGTTGAGACACGTGTGAAACAATGAGTGCAGCTAAAAAGAGTAAAACGTATCACTTTAATGCAGAGTGGGAAGAGTTTTTTTTTTACAATAGTGAAAGAAAAGTGCATTTGTTTGATATGTCGAGTAGCAGTTGCATAGGGACTAAGTCATTGAATGAGTTAAGGTTTTTTGAAGGTTATGCTGATTACCATATATATATATATAGTTAGGGAACTACTATGGTCTGGAATAAGAGTTAAATCTTAGGTATAAAGTGCTTCAGTGTAACATCTTAGGGGCGTGTTAGATGTTTAAGGAAGAATTTGATTAAAAGTGGAGGAATGGCCCATTTAGGGTAGGTGTGTGGTTGTGTAGAAAGGGAAGTTAATGGGGACAGAAATAGACGAGGCAACAATTTGAGTTGAAGATTCCATTATGGAAAAGCGATGGATGATAGACTGTTGGTTAAGCCAGATGTATTAGTGGTGAGTGTGACTGAGAATCAACCGGCTGGGAGACTGAAAAAAAGTGGTTTAGAAGTCAGTAAAGGAACATCCTGAAGGAGAGGAATTGTGGTTTGGCAGTGGCGAGAGAAAGTGTGCATAAACAGGAGTGAATGGCCGGGTTTTGTAGGATTACTGGCGGTGGTGCCTGCCAGGGACAGCCCCACATTGAGCGAGATACCACAGTGGAGGGTCCACGTGTCGCGTTTTTCGTGAAACCTCAAGATGGATAATTCTTCTACTACTTTTCCTGTTCCGCGTTGTAGATAATATATATATATAATATATATATATTATAAAATTATTAATTAAACTTATTTATTTTTTTATATATTATAATTTAATATATATATATATTATATAATATTATATATATATTATATTATTATCCTCATATATAACTTCATATCTCCTCTCTCTTAAAATTACCCTCCCAACTTTCCTTTCCCTTTTGATGGCTCTAATGTCTTACCCTTAAACAACATAAACATTCTAGGACTAAACATAAATTAGTGAATTGTCTTGGAGACCTTACATCACATCGTTTGCTAAAATGGCCTCAAAAAAGCTGGGGAATTTTCTTGGGTTCAGATTTTGCGTGAACTTTTCTTCTTGGCTTCAGGGATGTCCAGTTATATAAAGTCTTATTTCTCCCTGCCCCTGTTTGGAATACTGTTCCCACATTTGGGGTTGATCCGGTTCCACCATCTTTTGGATAGAGTTGAAGCTACGGCTAAGAGGCTTTATAAACTTTTGTTCCCATACCTTCGACTCCCCTTTTGAACCCTTTTTTTCTTCTGCGGTCGTTTTTGGACGTCCGTGCCCTATCTCTTTTTCGTTATTAGGTTTACAAACGGCAGTGTTGCTCGAGAGAATTGACCTTCTCGCATTTTCCCCCACCACTGCGTCCCCTTTCGTAATACTAGAGGTTGGCTGGTTCCTCTCATGAATTATTGTGGTGAAATATTGGAGGAACTCAAGGGGATCAAACTTCGTTTTGTTTTGTACCTCCTTCTTCAGCCACATCTGTTTGTGGACTCCTTTGCCTTCTTTATTTTTCCCCTATATTCAATCTCCCCTCCTCTATTTAATTCCCGCGTCTGCGCCCACCTGAGGGATTTGCGTTAGGCAAGGGACTGGGTGGGGTTTACTCTCCATTTATCTAAATTCAATTTTGTGTATTTTTTCTTTTTTTTTTTTTTTTTTAAATGGGGTATTTTTTAATTATTTGATTTAATTATTTTGGGTCCCTCCCCATTTTTTTTTTGGAAAAACGGGCATTGCCGGTTGGAGTGGCTGGTATTCATGTAAATATATATATATATATATATATATATTTATATATATATATATTATATATATATTATATAAAAACATATGTTCATTATTATATTATTTATATCTAGAGTAAATAATATCTGAATGTAGTCACATTATACACACAGGTATACACATATATATATTATATATATATTAATATTAATATATAATATATTATATATATATTATATAATATATATATATATATAATATATATATATATATATATATATATATATATATATATATTATATATAATTTATAATATATATATATAAATAATTATATATATATATTTATTTATTATATATATATATATATATCTTATATACACAATATATATATATATATTATATATATGATCATATATATATATCATATATATATAAAGAAATTAAAAACTGTAAAGCATGATCATATTTTAAGTGCCAACGTTTCGGGAACAAATCTCATTTTCAAGGCTAAATTAGTAAAGAATTGGAATCAAAATATTGACAATTTAAAATATCAAATATTGGATTTGCAAATTTGTTTTCACTGTGAGGAAATGTTAAATTGCGATGAAGACTGTTTTCGACCTTAATAAAACTAGATTCAAGATCTTCAACGGAAGGTTCTTTTCTTAATTATTATTTAATTCTTTATTATTAATTATAGTATTAATTCTTTAATTATTAATTTCTTTTCTATTAATATGGAATATTTTTATAATCTAATTGAATATAATTACTTTTATTCCTGTATTAATCTGAATAGTTTTGAATTTTGGATTTTACCTGAACTTTTTTGTTGTAAGATTACATATTACATATCTGTGTATAGAAGAATATAATTTTTATTTTTATTTTTTTTAACATAAAAGAATTTTATTTTGTCAAAAATAGATAAACTACCTTATCTTTTTAATTTTTTAAGGAAATAATTTTAATTTTTTTTTTTAACATAAAATACCTTTATTTTATCAAAAAAAGATAAATTACCTTATCTTTTTAACTTTTTAAGGAAATGATTTTATTTTTTTTGAACATTGAACACAACTTTTTATTTGTTTCTCATGTTTTTAAAGGGAAACTTTGAATCCTTTTCATTGTGAAGGATTTTTTAGAAAGTAATTTTCTTATTTTTTAGGGCATAAATAAAGGGAACCTATGTATTTTGGGTAAAAAAATACAAAAAAAAAGAAAAAAAAAAAAAAATTAAATCTTACTATTTTTAATTTTTTAAAAGCAAAGAAACTATTTTTTTCAAAAAGGATAGATAACATTATAACCTTAAAGTTTCCCTTCTTTTAATTAATTTACTATCGGGTATTTTTTTAAACAATGTATATGTAATTACTTCCTAAGCTCATTTGATTTATTTTCTATAATTAAACAACAAAAGTGCAACAAAGGAATATCTTCCAATATCAGAACCAAATATTTAATAACATTTACCTTATTGCTTTGGGACATTATTAATAAATGAGAGTCAAAGGCATATTGCTGTTATTCTCATTATCTTTTTATAGTGATTTACAAAATTTGAGATAAATGTTTTTTTTCTCCTTTTTAATATTTTCCCCCCCCAAATTTTTTTTTTCTTAATTAAAGAACTTTGGAAGCAATTTCATAATTAAAAGGTAGTCTTTAAAACCCAATGATTTTTGTTGGTTGTCATTACTAATATATATATATATAATATTATATATACTATATATTATATATAGATATATAATTAATATTATATTATATTATAAATTATTATGTATATATTATAATAATATACGTTAACAGAATAATATCTATATATTATGTATATATATCTTTCTCTTTT
>JABUQX010123595.1:0-29189 GCA_015478945.1 Trachelipus rathkii | reverse complement strand
GAGATATTACGATGTTAAAAGGTAAAATAAGACGTAAAATGTCAGACAAGGTCGAGGGATCAAGAAGATTGTCATAAAGAAAAAGACTAAGTGGAAAACCTTTAAAGAAAAATGTATTGATGTATTTGCTATTTAATTACTAACTGATAACTTTTATACGATGTGTGTATATAAGTAAGGTTTTTCAGGAAAATGTTCATTATACGGCCAGAGCTCGCACATGCAAGATGCATTTCCTTCATCCTTCTAGTCCTGATTGCTGTAAGAGAATTGGATCTCTTCTCAATGAACCCTACACAGATTAGCGTTAGCGAGTCCAACTTTATCAGTATTAACCCTCTGCATTCAATTACCAATACAGATGTTCCTCTAGAGTTCAATATTCCAGGCACTTCTGATCAATACCTAGACCCTCTCTAATGTGTTTTTATATGTAAAAACGAAATTGACAAAACCTGATGGTACAGATCTTCCTACGGGTGATGACCATATAGCATATACAGAATCAAACTGTATACATGTTTCCCCCAGGTTGAAGTCTATCTTAACGGAATCACTAGGTGCATCAGCGGCTAATTATCCTTATAGAAGCTATATAGAACATTTGTTAAATTATTCAGACGGTGCTAAACAATCTCATCTCAAATCATGTGGTTTTTACTTCAAAGATGAAGCTGCACATATAGATACAGCAGCTAAAGTCATAAATAATACTTATGAATTTTACGGTCGATTAAATGGCGATATCTTCTCAAGAAAGACTCATTCTACCATCTGTAGATACTAGAATCATTTTATCACGGTCAAACCCTAAATTTGCTCTTAAAATAAAAAGTAAACCTGCTGCTACAGCTGTATGTCCAGAACCCGTTTTCAACTGTTTTCAAACTGTTGGAGGCTTATCTCTACGTTAGAAAAGTGAAATTATCACCACAGAGACATTTGGAAATTGAAAATTCGCTTTTGAATACTACAGCAAAGTACCCTATTAAGAGAGTTGAAACCAAGATATTTAATTTCACTCAAGGGTTATCGAGTATCAATATCCCTAACATTGTGAACGGAAATTTACCACAGAAAGTAATAATAGGGATTGTGGAACATGAAGCCTACTCCGGGAATTATAAAAAGTCACCCTATAAATTCACACCTTTCGGTCTTAGGGGAGTTTACATGTGAATGGACTACCTCACGGACGTGATTATGAAATGTTATACAACGGCGACCTTTCTCTCTGTACTCGTCCTTTTTACGACTTAATAGCCAATACTGTATCATGTAATGATAGTGGGACAGGCTTAAATCTTGAAGAATACGCCAAGAATAGTAATTTATATGCCTATGATCTCACAGCTGACTTTTCAGCTTGTAACGCCTATCATTTAAACATTTTGAAAAAGGGTACCTTAGGATTAAGTCTCTCTTTTGGATCAAGTCTACAATCACCCATCACTGTAGTGGTCTATCTTGAGCATCCTCAACTCATTGAAATTGACAGAGTACGCAACGTACTTTTGAATTATTAAAGATGAATGAAGAGGAAATACAATCGGTGTTTAAAATGAACCTCGCTTTTTAGGGGTTTGCTATAAACGAAATAATCTCTGTAAAGTTGGAGAAGGATACCTGCTTCATATTCAACACATTGCCTCGACACATCACCTCAGTAGGACACTGGATTTCCGTTTATAGAGCAAAAAACGATGCTGTTCACATAATTGATTCTTTGAACTTAAAATTTATATTGAATAATCATTATGTCGCCTTATTTTTAAAATATAATAATGTAAGTTGTATAAAAATGTCCTACCCTGTTCAGCCCTTATATTCTAATTTGTGTGGAGTCTATTGTATTATTTCATTATATGCTTTTAAATAATGTATGTTTTAAATAAACTTGTAAATATATTTGATGCTAAAAATTTATATGTCAATGATTTTATAGTTTCTAGTTATGTAATAAATGCTTTAAAATGAAAAACGCGATTTTACTACCCCTAAAACTCGTATATATAAAAAGGTTTTAATAAAATGTACAATCTTATTAAAATAAAATGTTTATATAACAGACACTGCGTGTGTTTTTCTTACATTACAATTTTTAAATAAAAATAATAAAATAATAAAAATAATAATAAAAAGTATTAAAACAAAATAAAAAATATAAAAGAAAACATAATGTTAATAAATATATGAGTTAAAGCAGTAAAACAGAAAGTTAAAGCAGTAAAGCAGAAAGTTAAAGCAGTAAAGCAGAAAGTTAAAGCAGTAAAACATATGAGTTAAAGCAGTAAAGCAGTAAAACAAAAGCATACTAATCCCTTAGGTGTTAGGTAACACCTCTATTGATTTACTGATTTACTGCTTTAAGGTATGTAATGTTAATAAATATATGAGTTAAAGCAGTAAAACATGAGTTAAAGCAGTAAAACAGTAAAACAAAAGCATACTAATCCCTAGGTGTTAGGTAATAACACCTCTATTGATTTACTGATTTACTGCTTTAAGGTATGTAAAGTATATGTTTTTAATAAAATTTCGTACAATTGTAGTAAAAATGAATGACTCATAGTATATTTGAAAAGAAATTCTTTGAATAGTTTACATTGATATCATATTTTTCGTTCACGCGGGAATTTTGCGTCTGCGGACGCACGCGGCGGCGGTTACGCGGAAATATTGCGCCTGCGGCGCACGCGGCGGCGGATATTCAGCCTGCGGGCGCACGCGGCAGGCGGGGGAATATTGTGCCTGCGGGTGCTGCGGCGGTAATATTGCGCCTGCGCGGGCGCACGCGGCGGTAATATTGCGCCTGCGGGCGCACGCGGCGGTTCCGCGGCGGAGCTCACCTGCGACCGACTCTGAAACGTTTGCATACTGTCTCAAATATGTAGCTCTTTAGAATATATATTCTGTCATGCTAAAAGTGTTATAAAAAATACTAACTCATAGTAGGAAGCATTCTATCAGATTGTAATATACACCAATCGATTCCTCATACCTTATAACCTAGGGGTAGACACCCATATTAGGGCTATTCTAGGCTCAGGGGAGGCTAGGAAAAGGCTTGAAAAAGTGGCACCAGTTGGCACTATGTGGCACTCACTTGGCACTATGTGGCACTCACTTTGCACTCATTGGCACTCACTTGGCACTCATTGGCACTCATTGGCACTCACTCATTGGCCTCGCCTGCACTCACCTGGCACTCATAGAATAATCATAGAACACTAATAGAGCATCCCTAGGTACTTCTTACGGCGATTGGGAACCATCAAAGCCATCAAGTTATCGTGGGTCAAAATTGACCCATGGAATATGGCAAGGTCAAGGCCGAAATATCATGGTCAAACAAGGTTAAGACATCAAAGGCTAAGTCCCTAAAGGAAGGACAAATTACCGTGGGTCAAATTGACCCATGGACACCAAAGGATTGGTCGTGTTTGTACGTGTGTATAAGTGTAAATGTAAGTGTCTATGGTTAAATGTAAGTGTCATAGTGAATGTGTGTATAAGTGTCATAGTGAATGTGTGTATAAGTGTAAGTGTGTGTGTGTGTGTGTGTGTGTGTGTGTGTGTTTGTGTGTGTGTAGGTGTTCAAGTTAGGATAGATCCATACATGCGTTCAAGTTAGGAACGAAATATGTGACGGCGGGACACGAGTGGCTAAAAATTGGCGTGGCCAAAATTGACCATGAAGACCAAAGGGTTGGTCGAAAATTAGGTGGGCCAAAAGTGACCCATGGAAGACCAAAGGGTAGCCAAAATTACCAGGGCCAAAATTGACCCATGGAAGACCAAAGGGGTAGCCAAAAATTACCGTGGCCAAAATTGACCCATGGAAGACCAAAGGGTGAAGGCCAAATTAATGTGGGTCAAAATTGACCCATGGAAGACCAAAGGTAGCCAAATTAACGTGGGCCAAAATGACCCACGGAAGATCAAGGGGTACCCAATTAGGGTGGGGTAAAATTGACCCATGGTCGAAAAAATTAGGGGGCGTAAAATAGGGGGTGGGTTCAATGTACAACGGTTGCTGACGCAACCAGACCGCGCAACCCTCTTCGAAGGGTTGCCAAAAATTAGGCTTACCAAAAAATTAGGTACCAAAAATTTGGGTTCTCAAAATCCGTTCAAAAAATCCTGGGTTCTCAAAATTAGGGGAGTTCTAAAATCAGACTTCCCCTAAAAGGACAAGGGTAGGTAAAAATTTGGGCCAAAATTGACCCATGGAAGACCAAAGGGTTGGTCGAAAAAGGTCAAGGCCCAAAAAGGTGAAGGCCAAAAAAGGTCAAGGTCAGGTAAAAATTCGAGCTCAAAAAAAGGTCGCGGTCATTTTCGTGCGGAATGGCCCTGTTACTACTCTTGCCTCCCCGCACGGCACAACACCGCATTCGCATTCGCAGCCGCATCCGTCATCGCACGGCACCACAACTGATGCCGGATCCTGTGCGGAAACCGGATTTGGAAACACATAATATGACATGTTGTATGTTGAATCATATGTTTTGGTATACATAGAAACCGATTTTTTAGGTTTCAAACCCCTAAGGGTGTTTGAACATCCTCAAAATAGGGTCCCAAAAGAAAAAAGGCGTAAAAGAAGAAACATCGAAGAAGAACATCGAAATTATTAGACATGTTTTTTTTTTTTTTAGGCTAAGGTCGTTCGTTATCTATAATAAAATCATTTACTTTACTTGTGCAGTTATCTCCACAATTGTAAATATACTATAATGATGTCTTTGAAATAGTACTGCTTATTTGATTTCCTAAATGGGAAAATGAATTTTATTTCTAATTTTTTTTTAGGGGGAAGGGGTAATTTTTTTAGTTTCTTTTTTTAAATCTGGTAAACTTGATTCTATTTTAAAAAAGAATATATACAAAGCCATGTGCAATGAGGAAATGACAAAATTTAGCATCGAGATGTGAAATATAAATATTAGTTCGATTGGTCAGGCTAAATCAGAAATCTCTGAATAGGAACTATAAAAATAAATGACCATAGTTAAGCAGAACGCATAAATATCAGAGCTGAATTTACAAGTTTTAAAAGCTAATAGAGATTTTCTTTAACTAGTTTAATTTCAAAAAGAAGAGTGACGGTTTTCCGAATAGATGAGAAAATTCCCAAGCAGAAATTTGGGTAATAAAATGCAGGGAAAATAGGAAACCCGTGAACATAGTTGGAAATATCATTTCCAGACTTTCTATTCTCTTAAGAAAATAAGCATAATCTTGCCACCATGAAAAAGCTTTTGAAATTTACCAATTTTTAACATTTGAAGTCTTTCATTCTACTGAAAAATCAAAATTCTTTCCAGATCATAATTAAAACAAGAAACCAGTAAGACATTAATTAAGCTAAAGTTATGATTTAGGAGTCCGTATTCTCACAAAAAAATTTATATACAGATTACGGTAATTTCCTTATCAATAATTCTATACCAATTTGTGCTGAAAATAAATAAAATATATAGTAATCTAATGTTACAGTAAAATTATTGCAATTAAACTAAGCACAGGTAAAGGTTTGGTTTAACCTCGATAAATCACTCTGACAATACTCTCAGGCATTACATTTATTCATATCTATATGTTCTTCAGGAGTTTGCAATTTAATTTATTCCTTACAATTTTTTTTTTCCTCTTTAAGTTTACCAACACTCACGGACCCTTTTCAAACTCGAGCCCAAAGCAAATCTCTCATGTGAGAGTAAGCTCAGGTATGAAAGCGTGAAAAATTAAATTCAACAAGAAAAACAGGTGATGGGAAAGGATTCATCAGAACAGAGGTGGTTGCTTTGGTGGTGCTACAACAAGCAATCCTGTCTTGGAGTTATCACTTTTCATATATAAAATTCACATGAAAAAAAGACATCTCTTACGTTACGAGGGTATCGTTAAAGTGGTGTGACCAGTTTCCTCGAGCACTTGTCGTTATAGTAACAACACTAAGGAAAAGCGTTAGTATTAAGTGGGATTGGCCGACGCACCCGGTGAGGTGCGGTGCGGTGCGGTGCGGTGCGGTGTGGTGCGGTGCGGTACCGCACATTAATTCAGTGTCCCTATACGGTGAGGTGAGGTGCGCAAAATTCCGGTATTAGTCCAACCCTATAATGAAGCCATAAAGAAAACATTTGAATGAGGGACAGCGTCAGCTCAGAAGTACACTACCTCTAAACACGGAGGAGAATCCAATCTCTAAAACTAGCCTTCCTGATGTTCTTTAATGTTAAGATCCCGAGAGAAAGTTTTAGTAGGAGAAGGAATAAAGTTGCTCGTTCTTTTAGCAACTGATTCCAGTCCCTACATTTTCAGCAGACTCTATCGTCATCATTGACAAAGGAGGAGTCGTTCCAAGGATAATTATCGTTTAGGACAGGGTGGTGTAGCTGGAGAAAAGTAGTATAATTAAGAGCTCTAAAATTGTTGACAGTTACCAACGGAAGAGAAAATGACATATTTACATCGAGAAAGAGTAGTTGTGGAGCACAAGTTGAGGGTGTTCAAGAATTAGTTTGTGTTGTCCCGGAATTGTGTGGGTTTCTTTATCAACTGCTACTCGTTAGTTAAGAATGCTGAATTGTTTGGCTTTTCCCCATCTTTTTCAGTATGAAAACATCCCGTCCACCCAGTGTGGTGTACGCTAAAATGTAATAAATAGAGGACCTCAATATCTGGATGAGTTTTAACAGTCTCGTAACAAGAGGTAAGATTTAAAAAAAAAAATTAAAATCCGTTTTATCAGTTGAGCAGTAACAGGAACATGAGATAATAGTAGTAGTAGTTCTAATCAATTTTGAACCATAAATATTAAAATTAGGTGATCAAATTTTAAATTAAGGAAGGTTTTACAGAGATGTCAATGCTTATATAGGCACAGACTCCACTCTTCCTATCACTATTCTTAGTAAGAATTTGTTATTTTAAAAAATTTTAATTGTATGATATTTTATTGCAGTCAGGCGTTACCTGTTGTGTGTGTGTGTGTGTGTGTGTGTGTGTGTGTGTGTGTGTGTGTGTGTGTGTGTGTGTGTGTGTGTGTGTGCGCACGTGAAAATGAATACTGACTAACATATTTGACCATTTCCATTGTAATTTCATTATTACCAATCCCTTTTATAGTTTTTATGTTAACGATTGCAGCTTCCACTTTCCTTCATAATTGATAGTAATTCTCTATTATAGTAAGCGTTCAAGATGTTTAGTCTATCAGCTCTAAATGCCTCTCCACTTTATATATTCTATCTCTCCGAAACCTCTATTTAAAATGGCTCCCACAGGTTAATGGTAAAATATTATGTTCAGTTTGAAATCTAGAGAGAAACCACCTCGCTGGGGAGTAATTCATATAGTTAAGTTGCCTAAGTATCTATGTCGCTGGCCTGTGCATCAAGTATTTCATTTGTTAACCAAAGTATCTGGTAGCTGCAGAGTTATCCTTGTTGGAGCTCTGCCATGGGGTGCTTCCTTTTTATAAATCTACTGTCTTGCAGGTGAAGCTTCTTTAAGCAAAAGCTGGAAGAAAGAAATCTCTGCATGAAAAAAAAAAACATCTGCTACTCTCTAGTTATGTTTCCAAACAAAGACAGGTTCATGCAATGAGATGTCAAATAGACAAATGGGACGTGAATTTTTATTAAAAGTGAGACATTGGATCATTTAGGACATTCTACTGGAATGAATAATAAATAGGAAGCCCTTTAACATATATATATATATATATATATATATATATATATATATATAGATTTATCTATCTATATATATATATATATATATATATATATATATATATATATATATATATATATATATATATATATATATATATATATATAAAAAAATTTTTCCATATATATATATATATATATATATATATATATATATATATATATATATATATATATATATATATATATATATATATATATATATATATATATATATATATATATATATATATATAATTAAGATTTACTCTTCTATTATAGCATAATGCAGTGAAGCTGAACAAATTCTATTGAGAAGTACGTAAACTAAGCAACAATGGAAGCTTACTTCCTTTATCCTTCTACTTGACATAATCATCTACACAACTTCATCTTCGAATATCAACACAACGAAAACTTTAGCCTCTTCTTAACATTCTTCGTGTTTTTTTTTTCGCGAAATCTTTCTTGGAAGGACTTCATTGTTTCTCTAACTAAGCAAGTTCCTCAGAAGTTAGACGTTCTCTGGAGCCTATAAAAAAATTTTTACACACTGCCTCAATTGCATGCTCTTAATGAGTGTGTGGTTCGCCCATGTATGGAGTGTGCGTCACACATCTGCTATGGTGCAACTCATACAGTCTGTCATGGAAGGGTGGAGTCTAGTTATTATTTGCCTTATCAACTCATCTGCTCTCACTAACTTTCCAATCCCTTTCTGGCTGTTGCATTACCCTCCTTATCTTATCTTAATTGCAACAGACGTTGTTCTTTTCAATTTTCTAATAACATTCCTCCTCCTTCTACAATAAAGATTTGCCATATTTTCTGTAAAATATAGATATAATATCAATAAAAAGCATTGTCAGCATTTTAAAACAGATTTTAGGGCAAAGCTCAGAACTAATATGATACTTCAACTTATTCAGTAGGTCACTACTTACTAAAGAAAGTCAAGAAGGTGCACTTCTTAACATTGTATCGGTATTAAATAAAAACTAAAGTTCAATAAGCAGTATAAATATATTTACTTACAGTAGGTCAGATAGATAATTGCAGATATATATCCCCTTCAAAATTCCAACGACTGGGTTTGAAAGAAAGCCACGCTTTGATTTACCTACGACCTACGTCGAAATGTAAGCAACTTTGTGATTGGATAATAATAAATAAATATCTCATCTACTTCTTAAATAAAGTAATTAACAATTTTTATTAAAAATATTAGGCATCTTATTAAAAGATTTTTTACCACGATAAATATTAAAAATGTATGTAATTAATTGTATAAACAGACTTATGTTATATGAGAAGCCATAATACGAATATATTTGTTTTACTTTTTGGTGTCATATTTTGCAGCCACATAGTACACTCGCATACATACAAAATGGTCCTAAAATTATAACAGTGGATTGAATTACTATAATTTTAATTATATCTATACTATGTTCAATATTATAACGTCCCAGTTTTTAAGTATTTATCTAATTAACAAGAATGAATGAATTCCAAACTAACAACAATATAATTTTTTCATTTTGGGCGTTTGAAGGCTATGCAAAATTTTGGGCTATGATTCACTTACTGTTAAAGAATATTGCTGTTGCCATGAAAAAAAATATACTTTTTTTAATAAAATTTATCCATTTTCTAATACCGATTGAAGTTATCTTGCTAATTAACATAGATACGGAGTTTCCTATTCAAATTTCGATGCCTTATTCGAATGTTGAACAATCAAATAGCTGTTCTTTGTTTTGAAACATGCTGCAGACAAAGTCAGTCCTTTTTTGGACTTAATGGATCAATATTCCTTGTAGATTTTTTGAACTTTTAAGCTTTGCAAATTTTTCTTATACATTTATACAATCCCTACCCGCTGATAAAGAATCAATTGGAGATTTATTTTTCCATAATCACAACATTATTGTTGTAGTTATAAACATTAGTGTTATGAGCTGCAAATTATAGCTTTAGATAGCAAGAGGTAAGACTTTAGGCATAGCTAGAATATATAAATATATATATATATAAGATATATATATATATATATATATATATATATATATATATATATATATATATATATGTTATGATATATATATATATATATATATATATATATATATATATATATATATATATTCAACATTGTATCTTTTATCTGAAAATGTAAGTACAATCAGTAAGTTAATCAAGGTTCTGATGAATTTTTTGATAATGACACAAACACGGATAAGAAATAAAAATATATATATATATATATATAGTTAAAGAAGTATATATATATATATATATATATATATATATATATATATATATATATATATATATATATATATATATATATATATATATATATATATATATATATATATATATATATATATATATATATATATTTATCTCTATTTATAAAAATATATAAATAAAAATAAATATATATATATATATATATATATATATATATATATATATATATATATATGAGGAGCTATCAAAATGAAACTAAACTAGGCTAATAAAAAATTTAAGACCTAACTAACTTAAATCTGTCCCATTACCTTTAAATCAGTCGCCCTCTGCATTGATATAGCGATATAACTACTTCTACCATTCCTGAAAAGTTCCTTGGATGTCTCTTTGCTGAAGTACTCCAAGCAGTCCTTACGATTTGGTCAAGAACTCCTCGGTCATGTCAAAGCATCTTCCCATGAGCTTCCCTTTTATTTTGGGAAATAGGAAAAACGTCACATGAGGCTAGATATGGATAATAAGGAGGATGAAGCATGAAGCCTGAAGCGCGACCTTCATGCTCTTGACCAGCAAAACACTCTTCTTGTGTTTTGAAGATAGCTCAGCATGGAATGCTGTGGTGAAGAACCAATTGCCATAACGCCATATTTAGATCGTTTTCGTTTACTGACAAGTTCGTTTCATAACAGGCTTAAAACGCCACAGCTAAAATTTGATGAATCTGTTATTTGGGACGTAAAAGGTTTATTGTTAATTAGACTATACTTTGGGAAAGTCACGATGATAAATATAGGTTATTAAACAATACTCTTAGACTGATTAAAGATATTGGAAAATAAAGGTTAATTAGATCAAAAAAGTGTTTTCTCATCACAACAGCGTCTTCTTAGGTTAGGTTAGGTTTGGTTATGTTGGTCTTATTCAAGTACTAACCACTGCTAAAGATTCGAAAAAAATTTAAGATTTCAATTCTTTCTGCACTTCCTACCTTCCACTTTTGTCATAATCAAATATAATATTTTTGTACTAAACTCAAATTAATCCTTGAAAGTAAAAGATTTTTAATCTATTTCCAATTAAATTATTTTAATTATATTTCCTTTCATTTTCAATTTTCAATTTTCTATTTACCAATTTTAATTTATATCAAGTGTGAACGACTGTTTAGAAAGTCTCGACTTTGGAGACTTTAACAGGCTACCAATATATATTTGTGAAGAAAAAAAAAAAAAAAAAAGTAGCTACGTAGCATATGTTTTAGGACTTTAGTTCCCAATTCAGTAGTTCATTTTAGTAAGAAATTTCTAATGAACAATTCCTCCGATTTTTTTTAACTAGTACTCTAATATTCGATTGTTCAGCTTTGTTTCTAAATGGACGGTCATTTTATAAATATCATATAACTTTTAGATAAAATGATGAATCATTAATGATCTTTTTTCTTGGCTACGGGATTTTTGGGGCTCATTCTAAAACCGGAAATGGTCATAATTTTTCTTAATTTTCAGCAAATATGGCAGCAACAAAAAAACAAACTGTAGCTTCTTTTGACCTCTATCTAAAACGTTGTTTCAGTTTTTTTGAGTCTCTTCTACTGAATTGGTTTTTATTTTCATTTTTAAAACCTTGTTTTTTTAACATTTTCCAATTTTTTTCCTAAAAAGGCTTGTCGCAATAACTTAAAACGAAATATGCAAAGATGGATCTAAAGTTTTTTTTTGTTTTTGTTTTTTTTGAAACCGTTGGTCCGAAGAAAGGTGGAATTTCGAATCCAACTTTTTTGGTTTTAGTAAACGAAATTTTTTTTGTGATATTTTTTTTGCTGTTAATCGGATCAACATGAAATTTTCAGGACGTATATAGTTGGGGAAGATACACATTTTTTTACATAATTTTTTTGTATATGAAACAGTTATGTCTTTCTTCATATAATTTTCCCACAGAATCTTCCAACATGTAACATTGATTCCCAGGTAACTATAGGAAGAAAAACAATATATTGATCAGCTCTGAAAAGACAGGTCAACCATCTCAAAATATCTTAGCACTAATTCTCTAACTTCCAGAGTGTAGTTCCTAACATTAAGGAACTGACTGCCTTACCTGACCTTCCCATTCTTGCTAGAAGCTGTATATAGTGCCAATCTAAATTGATATTCCTAGGTATCAAAATCGGGAGCGACCAATACTCTGGTTAATCCCACATGAATTTCACCATATTTCATCTGCGCCATTTTAACCTTTATCTACCTGCATACGCTACTAGCACTATCTGGGAATCCACTTAATTTGTATACGATAAGGTGGTTCCACCTACTCGGGTGTATTATACTGGAACCAGGTAGTTTAAAGAATATTATACGTCTATACCACACTCTTCATAATGTCCTGTTATTCCACGTATTTTCACAAGAGATTATGTAACATCATCTTTAATGACAAAAAGATGAAACTGATTTGATAGTTGCGTCGAATTAGAGTTGTTTACTTAAGAAATAGAAGAACTAGAATTTAAATGTATTTGTTGAGTAATGATTAGAAATTGATGAATGGCATAATTTCAGTGCACACACTATTCCCTAACTATTTACCTGATTTATCTTACTGTTTATTGACACCCACGAGATTACGGCTCTTCGTCTGACCAGAGAGAGTATATTTTGTCCTGCTGAGTTTGATTTTGGGATCTATGAATTTCCCCTCTTGAATGTGAACTTCGGCTTGGCTTCTTCATGTTAGATAGTAATCACTCAGTTCCTTCATCTTTTATTTTCATAATCTTCTAACAGTATGCCTTGGAACTATCGACCTAGGTCCTTCTAAATCCACCTTGAATAAAACTGTTATATAATTAGAAATAAAATGAGGTTCAGGTTTGACGTCCAACCATTACTGTCGTTAAGAGTAGTTTTTTTGTTTGAAGGTACATTTGTATATAAAATATAATATTAACTATCTGATCAATACTGCATCAAGAATCCTTCTTCCAATTTTCAAACCTTACAATATAAAGATAAAATTTTAATAAAATGTATAAATCCTAAAAAGATAAAAGAAAGATATAAACAGAATTAAAGTTCACTATTAGATACATACAGTCTTATAAAACCAAAAAAACCCAATTTCAAGACCAAAATATAATAAATGATGAATACTTTAGGAAAACAGCCGTACGTTATACCATTGCACTACCATCAAATCGTAAGAAGGATGAAGCTTCGTCGAACAAACCTCTTATGGGAAATGATCTAACAGAATAGGAAAGATTTTAGAAGATAGAAAAACACGGTATAAAGTGAACTACAATAAAAGAGAGTAAAACAGAAGACAATTGATTAGATATGTTTATAAAATATATAATGGAAATAGTTACCTCATAAACAGTCATTAAACATTTTAACATATTACAAATTAATCATAATTACTTAGTGTCATACTAAAAGATACCACCCAATTTTACGTAGGCTAACGAGAATAAGAAAAAAAAGAACACTATGATTCATAATATATTCCACTAATAGCTTGCTCCAGGATCAATTCTTTCTTATTGAGTTTTATGAATTTTAAAATTTCCGGAATTTTTTAGGACCCTTTGGGCTCTCTTTCTAGCATATTTTAAAACGTTTCCCCCTTGAACCTCCTCTTTCCGCGTGGACCAATTTTTTTATCCCGTGAGCTGTTCCACTGACCTTCCCTGACTTTACAGAAAGCTTGTGACCAGCCTCGGCATTTCCCTGCCTAATATATGGCGGATAATTGATGATATAGTAGGCAGGGGGCATTCACCCCAACTTTTTATAAAAAATCACAGGTAAATAGCTACTCTAAAAAAAATAGCGATTTGAAGTAGGTAGCTGCATATGAAAATGATACAAGGTTATAGAGTTCTCTCCAATTCTAGAGAGTATAAAAAATGACATAGTAGTTATAATAAGGGGCCTCTCGAAAACGTTAAAGTTTAAATTAAATTAAAGTCCCATAGAATTGTAAGTTATTCTTGAATTTATCGAGCGAGTTAGTGTACAAATACAATTTGATAAAGGACCACTCTAGTGTTCAGGTTACTCTGCTTTATTGTTTGATATCTCCCACCTGAGAGTGGAAGAATTGACACCAGAAATTTATTTTACACAGAACGGGGGAATGAGTTTATACTTATACATAAAAGGTCAAGCGCATCAGATACAAGGTGATGAGCCTCGTGAACATTCGGTCGGCACCTTGCACGCGAGCAGCACCTGGCTGACCAACGGCATTGTTCATAAATAGAGTGAAAAATATAATTTAAGTCGCTGTTGAGATAATGCATGCAAACTTAGTGTGTGCATAAAAATACTAATAAATACGATTTTGTGTCTCTTGTATTTTAATACTACTCGACTCACTCTATATAATATGCACTCTATTTTAAAGAAGTAGTATCCTGGTGATTAAGAAAAAAAAAATCAAAAGGATCTAAAATAGTATTTTTATAAGAAATCCTAAGGGAGTTTTAACATAACATGGGACCTTGATAGGCTGTAGACTTTTTCTTAAAGCCGAACGACCTAACTCAACTGGTTTGTGGTTGGAAACTCATATTTTTTAATGTTACCTTCGCTTTGCATCTACCTCTTTTGTTTAAGAGAACAGTCAAGTTTACCTGATGATCCTGTTGTAGACACTTTGTGATAAATCTGAGCAAAGACAACCGACCTGCCCAACGAATGGGATCGTATCTAATAAGGAACTATTAAGAAATACTATGGACATGTTATATAAGATAGGCCAATGTGGGCAAACTAAGGTATTAAAATATTACATTGTATATAACATATATATATACTATTGAATATATACCATGATATATAATAATTGTATTAAAAATATAAAAACTATCAGAATATATAAATATTTATTATGTAATAATTACAACTGTAAAGATTCAGGCGATATAACGTAACAGGTCAAGGGCGCCATGACAAGTTGTTTTCCTGGGGGGCCCACGCAGGTAAAGGGGCCCAATTGCGAAGAGCAACACGAGAAGAATTAATGAAATAGATGAAAAAATACTAATTTTTACCACAAAGTTTATAAAATATCATATGAGGGGTATTGTATTATTAGTGAGGTAATATTATTAAGTAATATTGTGAAATTCTATTACCCCTATTCTTAATAATAATATAGGTTATACGTATACCCATAGTATGCTAATCATCTCCGTACCTTAGTTCTAAATACGTATAGTAGTATATATATATATATTATAATATATATATAAGTAATAATGCATCTCGCGGAGTGAACACGAACATATTAACACGCCCGTGTTTACGCGTAATTGATGTTGAGGTCGGTCAGTTTAATAGAAGAACAATTTATCTGCGGCTTGATTACTTAACCTTTTTCAGAACATTTGAACCCTCATTTTTGAAAAGTGCACACAACTACCTTGCTGACTATTTTTAGTTACTACTAATCCGATGGGACATCGAACATCAAAAGTTCAAGCTGAGTCATAGACTCGCCGCAAGATTGCATCTTGTGTTACTATAGACTCAATTATTTATAGAAGCTAAATATACATACAAAAGATGATTTGTTTTCTTATAAATGTTGTTGCAAATTTTCAAATCTTATCTTTGATCAACTTGCCTGTTTATAATTTCGTTCCTATAAATATTTCAAGGTCACTTAAAACTTCTATTGCGCTATATCTAAAGAAATTTTATCCGTAAGAAAAAATGTGCCTCTTCCGATCACTACATATTGCCCTGAAAATTTCATCCACTTCGCTCCATTAAAGACCCTACAATGTTTTTTTTGAAAGAGGACTAAAACTTGACTAGTAGCAAAGAATGTTCTTGAAAACCGGTTCTCGAGAAACAGAGTGAAAAAAAATTGTTTTGATCCGCAAAATTTTTCCATTTCACATTAAAACAAAAAAGTGGCAATGTTTGTTGAGAAACCGTACTGTGTGTGTGTTTCAGATTCTGGAAGTGGAAGAACAATGGCACAATAAAATATTAGAGCTGCAAAGACGAGAAATAAGTAAAAACTCTTCATTTTCTGAGGCGTTGCATTGTAGGTAATTATTCGAAATGCATCTGGTTAGGTTACGTATGGCGATAGTGTTTGGAAAAAATTTCCAAAGAAATACAGGCACCAGATACGAGAGGTATAAACTGTGCAAAAGGTATCTTGATATGTGTGAGAAAAATTCAAATTTAAACTCTGAGATAAATTGTCTAGTCACAGGAAAAAAACACCGAAAAGCAAGTTTTAGTAGGTAGTAAAAAAAGCTACAGTTTGGTGTCATAGGAGTCATAAGATAATCGCTCACAGAAATTGGCAGTCGATATTTGCTGTTTATTTTTGACGGGGAGAGCGTGAATTGTGAATCCATTAGGGAGTGCCATCTTAAAGATTAAGTAGTATCTGCTAACTAGCTACCCACTAGGAAGAAAAAACTGTCTGTTTTTAATGACATAACACCAGAACAGTGGGAAAATTTGAAAACAAATTAAATTCAAGGTTTTCAGATTAAACATTAACTGAAAATCAAATTCAGAAAATGTTTAAACCTATGCTTGTTATCGCACAATATGCGAGGGATAAATAATTCTCAAGGTACATTCAGGCTCGTTATAGAAAAATTGTTCCAAATGCAGAGTATATTCATTGGTGCAGCTTAAATTACATAATTGTATATCTTCCTTTAATAATAGACTAATGATTCTATGAACAGATGCAATAACTCTTCAAAAATTTTATTTGACCACTGGATTAAAAGTATATATTTTAGTGTATTTGCAAGTTCTACTACAGCTCAAATAATAATTATTGGTGGCAAGGTATTATAATCTAGAATCTAGTCTTTGATATACAAAATAGACGATATTAAACTGGAATTCACAAATAACACCTCGTATACATGAGAATTATGTCCAACTAGAGTGTTACTCAAGTATGAATTCCTATCAGAAACTAACAAAATGAAAAAAGAAGATTGCAAAGTAAGAGTTGATAACGCTGCTTAAGGTCATGGTCTGTAATCAAGTCTCGACTCTCTCATAGAAGTAGGAGAAGATCAAAAGTATATGTATACGAAGCACTGGTCCAGTGATCTCAAAGGAGATCAAGGTTGACAGGAACATATTTGAGGTATTCATTCTATGTCTTGTTGTTAATAATTAAGTAGAAGTATTTGGGAATCCGCAATGCATATGAATTGTCTCAAAAAATTATATGCAAGAATCAAATACAAATGCTTTTTCAGAACAGGCAAGCTTAGGGCCTATTGGGACAAGCAAAAATCAAACTTATGTGAGCTAAGACACAAATTTGAAGATGTAGCGAAGAGCAAACTACGGAGTTGAGCACATCATTGCGAACTTTAGCAAAAATTACTTCCACGTCAAATACAGATTAAAAAGTTTTTTGGATGAGCTTTAATATTATGAAAGATTGGAGACCCATTGAAAGCCTTTAGAATTAAGGTTTTCTGAGAATCTTTCTTGGATATATTAAATGAACAGATAACTATCTCATTTCCATTAGCAGTGATACAAATGGGTGGTGAATGAAGTGAAAGGTATTTTCATTTCTGTACTCCTGCATCAATATGTAGCAGAGGCATACGAATGGAAGTTGCAGAAAAGGGCTAACCAAAAAACATGGTAGAGAAATCGATTAGATTTCTTATACTTTCTGAGTTTATGATGACAACATTAATCACAATTTCAGACCATAAGCAAATTATATGCATCTACGGTAAGTCGAAATGATACAAATATTCGAGGTCTAAACTATTAAAGATTTAGCAAACAACTTTTTACCTTATTTTTGCGGATAGCAAACAGCTAGGGCGCGTACTTAGCAATGTAGCTTTACCAACTGTGTACAACAGTTCAGTTTGTGAGTGTTGACGCGTGTACCTCCATAGATAGTTAATTCCTTCTTTGCAACAGCTGAAAACGGAATCGTTTTGACAAAGGCTAAGTTAAATAAAAGTTTTTTTAAGATTGAAGCATATACTAGAAAAGAGCGCGAGAGGGCTAAGGGTGCATTGAGCGATCTTAGTATAAAGCTAATGACAATGTTAAAATCATGTGTTCGTAACATCTATTTGGATTCTCGAAATAAGGTTGAATAGAACCGTGAGAAAGAGAGGTAAACACTTGTTTTGCTTGATAAATAATCAGGAGCATTTTTCCTTTTCTGGAATATGTTTTGTGAACAGCCGAGAACAGGATATTGCACGAATTTTTCGTTTAAGTGAACAAAACTTGTAGAAATAATTTTCTTTTGTAAATTTATTTGTGGTATAGATAATATGATATATGTGTGAATAAGGGCAGGAAGATGTATAGGTAGATTAGATAAATTACCACGCAAGCTCAAATAAATATAAAGAAGTTACCTATTAATAACTGATATACATACTCACTATATGAGAGGTAGGACTAAATGATACGTATCAGTGGGCAGTTTCGGGCACGAGGACATTACGTGATATACGGGTATATATATAGTTGTAGATATACTATAATTATTAATACTTAGAATCTGAAGTACTTATTTATTTTGGAGGATGCTGGAAGGAGGGTACCAGTTAGACAATTTAAGTAAAAAGACTAGCGTAATAACATACAACTTCTAAGAAGCAGAATGTAAAAAAAAAGATGCGATTTTAGAGGTAATGTGTATTGATTAAATTATATGTAGTACAAAATGTGGAAAACATACTGTGATAATACTAGATTAGAAATAGTTTGTGTTCCCATGTTCTAAAGAACATTTATGCTCATTTTTTACATACTCTTTTTCAAAATTAATCAGATTACATTTATAATATTGCAAATATCTAATTTCTCCAATAAAAAGGAGTACTAAATCTGATAAATAGCATCATATTAGCGTGAGAAAGTGCAAGGGAATGAATACAAGTACCGGTATGATATATATATATTCCTCTCAAATTAACATATATAAGCGTTATAGTTAAAGGGAAGTATAATATAGTAAGTATTTGGCAGCAGCTCATGAAACTATAAATAACGGAAAACCAAATAATGTATTGTGATGCGGATATATAGCATGATATGAACATACCTCTAATATAACCAACACAGAGGCGTACTGGTAGAATAATAACTTAAGCACTATATATGGTCCAAGGGGAGCATACGCAGTATTCCAGTCGCAGGTGTTTGGCAGGGGGCGAATGTGCCGTCGTCCATGACTCTTAGAGACGTTACAGACACAGGCTGCAAATAAGAGGTATGTGGTAGAGGTATAGTAATATTTATATATTATGTACCTGAGATAATAGAACTAGTGAGAGGGCTTAGCTATATATAAGATAATACACTAGTATACTAGTGAATAAGCCAATGGTTTATAAGTGCGTAAATTATTGGCAAAATAGGATGTGAAAATGACGATCATTAGGATATATATTATATTCCGAAAGTTGAAAACTGAAAGCTTATAGATCAATATTAATATTTTATTATATATTATTAAATAATATAATTTATTTAATAATATAAAGCTTTAAAAAAAATCCTAAGCCAGCAACTATAAAACTATATTCTGCATTAATTTATTAAATACCTTAAGTCTTCTTTTAAAACATTATTCAGAAACTCTTCATATTTTTCCACTTTTGATCTATCCTCCATAATGTTAGATAGAATTTTTCATTTCCAATGTTATCAGATTCTTATCTGTTTAGTGTATAAAACAGTACGCCGGAGGGGCTTCAAAATCACGAGGATACGTGAAATTTAAACATGGGGTGAGTGTAATCAGTGTATACATATCTAAAATGATGCGAAACAATAGGATCAAAACATATACTGACCGCTACCAAAGTTTAACCTAAAATGCTAAAACAAAAAGTAATTTTTAATTCGATTTTGTAAGATAAATGAGTGCTTAATTAGAAAGACATGGAAGTGAAAACAGCTAGTAATTAAAAGAAACCACAGTATGTATCTCTACCTAGTGGGTTTAAAGCTACTATTTCATTTTCTATTTAAGATTCATTACATAAATTACCAATTTCATCTTATCAACATAAATAATAAGTGATGTAACAAATTTAGTAATAGCATATGTGTGTAGTTTAGCGGCCATACAGAGAGAAGGGTAAAAACTAATAGCGCTAAAGTAGGTCTATAAAACATAAGATAGAAAATAAAGAGTAAGAGGTAGTAAAATGATATAAATGTAGGTGAGTAGGTGAAATATAATAAAATAAGTAAACAGTATCATATATATATATAGATATTATTCTATATATATATATATATATATATATATATATCGATACAGAATTGTCAGAAACGGGTAAGAGCTCCAGGGATAAAGATATAGGTTATAATATGGAAGGTATAAGTATCTACTTATTAGAAAAGCAAATAATTAGCTCAAGTCTTATAGTAGGGGATAAGAATAAATAGGATACGTTATAAGATAGTCTCTCATCACTGAATTGATGTGTAAGATAATAAACTTATATTATGGACACTGTAGAGCTTGTTGCATAGAGCTTCAGCAAACTTGTGTGCACGCTAGTTTCTGTTTTATGTTGAAAAATAGTTAGAGAGTAAGAGATCTCAGATTAAATTTGACCATTTAAATTGGCTTTACAATAAGGAGTGAATGCATAGCGGTCAGAGTCTCGTCCTAATATAATATTAATTGGTTTTTGTATTAAAATATTTGTATGAATGCGTCTAGGTTCAAATTGATTGTTTTGGTGATATAATATATTTTCTTAGCTGGCGATTTTCTTCAAAAAAATAAAAATATAAGAGATTATTGATTTATTATTACATTAATGGATAAAATAAACGTTATACAAAATAATCATTTATGATAGTGCAAAATATGTTTCAGAAAAGTAGCCAGTAGGAGAATTTATCTCGTAGAAACAAGTTCTGATTTAGGAAATGATCGACACAATTACAAAGGAAAGGACTGACCAAATTATTGCATGATATTAGGATCAAGCGTATACTGCTCTCCTACCGGAAATGAAAGTTAAAAGTAAAAATGACGAATTAAATACGGGCCACTTACAACGGAAATCAAATACTACATTATTTGGAATCCGCGTTATAAAAGCTTATGTCTATATGCAAAGTGCGTAAAAGGGGTTATTATGATGTTCAAAAACGATGTCAACGATTATTACCCAAGGGCTAGACGCGCTGATTGATTACCAGGAGTGCGGCTGCGGTCTCTGCGGCCATATCTTAGGTGAGACGACGGCCTCTGTCCCCATCGGCTCGAGCCCCTATGGAAATAATTTTTCCTGTGAGAGCGTGTACAATTTTAGGAGGGCTCAGAACTCGGATTCAAGGGGAGAACTTATTGAGAGTGAACCCGTGGGACGAAACAACTTATTTAAATATATGAGAGTTGGGAAGCTTTACGCTGATATCCAAATAATTAATTTTTTTTTCTGTTATAGTGGAACAAATAAATATTTACGAGATATTATTTAGTGTTTGTTTTTTTTTTACAGTGTCGCAGATTCAGAATTGATGAATAAAATGACTTAGATTTATGTGTGCAAATGGCATTATAGAGTTAGAAAAAAATTACTCGTTTCAATGTAAGTGCAGTCAAAATCGTTAATAAGACTCAACAGTAGGTCAACGCAGAAAAAAAAGGATGAGAGATAGATCATAAACTCACCAATGAAGTATAATTAAGAGGACCCATCATCCACAAAAATATTTTTTGTGGTTATCGCCTACCTCTTACCTTGGCTTCTCGTCTCTTCTCATACTCATCCTTCGCTCCTCTCTCTCTACTCCATCTCATACTTAACATTTGCACGTTGATTATGTATTTATCATTAAGAGTGTATAAGAAAAATAATAAATAATAATCTATTATTATTTTTAAAAAATTTTGTTGGGTAAAACTGGTAGTTTCACTGCTCGTAAGTAATTATTATTTTATTTATCTGTAGTTCGTTTGGACCAATAATACCTCTCATTCAATAAATATGGATATAATTTTCAAGGCTTAAAAGATAAACAAGAAATGGGATTAAATGAAAAGTTAGATAATCAAGGATAAGATAAATAAAAATAATTCCAAAACTTATATACTTTTACAGGAAATAAAAAATATAATCTATATTTTTGCATATTTGTATATATATATAAGTGAAAATTTAATGGGTGTTATAGTTATTATGTTACTATATATTGGATAGTGTTAAAACTATTAGTATATAAAGTATCCTTTATTTAGTTTTTGAGGCGGGATATTGTCTCTCCTCAGATAAGCTTGGTGATCCATTTTTACTAAATTTCCACTAACATAAAAAAAGATCACACATTTTCTCCTTCACAGGACAATTTTTTGCTAGAAATATCACATTGCAATTTCTCACCACATTGACACTACCTATTAAGTCGCTGCATTGTGAAACAAAAAAATTAATCAAAAATGATAGTAAAAAAAAGTGGTGTGTTTCAAATTTTGCTTATATAGAATGGTGTTATCATTTACATTCCATATTATATAATTAACCAAATAAGCTCATTGTTTCTTTTTGTGCAAAATCAATATCTCCTGACCCATTCTCTTTTTTATCCGTCCTGCTCACCGAATGCAGCTTACATCTAGCCCTACTTACAATATCTAAAGACTTTTTGTTCACGTGATAGACTTACGTATAAGATTTTTACGCCTAAAAATTAGAGTTCACGAGTTAATCTTATTTGACTATTCGTATTTTCGGATACTAGTGTCAAAGGTGCATCAAAATTCAGCAAAAAAGTCTTTTTAAAACAAAAAGATATCGAAGTATGTTGTTTGTAAGTCTAAATTTGTATTCCATACACAACTGATGGTATCTTGTACATCATATCACCATTATTAAGAAAACATCTTATAATAATAATGTTATCACATTAATTAAAACTATTTTTTAAAAAATGATAATTAACTCAATATTTTAAGAGAAATATATTAAACTTAAAATCTAAAACTCCCTTTGAAACAGAAACA
Organism: Trachelipus rathkii; assembly: GCA_015478945.1. Lineage (NCBI taxonomy): Eukaryota > Metazoa > Arthropoda > Malacostraca > Isopoda > Trachelipodidae > Trachelipus > Trachelipus rathkii. The sequence goes on along the minus strand of JABUQX010123595.1, from coordinate 6,189 downwards.
AAAAGCTGCGTCTGTATTATTTGTCGAAAATGACTGAAAATAAATATATTGTCCATTTAAAGTAGGGGCTTAAAATGGGTCCCTTTAAGCAAAAAATCAAACCGTCCAGCTTCTTATCAGGCATGAAATTAAGCTTTCTCTGAGATCCTTGAGAGAAAGTATTATTAGGGCCTGGAATTTTGGATATTTTAAAAGTAAAATGGAAATAAATAAAATTTTGATAGTACGTGATAGAATACAATAAATCAAAAACATTGGATAACTTTGTAGTATAAGGTACAGTAAGATTTAAAATTTAGTATTATATTATTATATTAATTATTATTATTATATATACATATATTATTATTATTATTATATTATTATTGTATTATTATATTATTATTATTATTATTATTATTATTTTATTATTATTATATTATTAATTTATTATTATTATTATTATATTATTATTATATTTATATCATAAACTTCAGCATCATCAATCCCTACCACAATATCAGTCATCGTTTATGATCAGTATTATATTCCCCAGATTGGAGGTGAAGTGCGTTGCATAAACTGAAACAAAGTAGTAAAAGTAGTAAAAAAATACGAGTCAAAAAGAAAGTCCTCCCCCCTCCCCCCTGTCTGTCCCCTCTCATACCCTTAAGTGAGAACTCGTCACAGTCAGGAAAAATCCACCCAAGGGTTCACAAGACTGCAACAGATCACCACTGTGGTCATATTCTCCAGCACACTCATCCACTATACATCGCTTAACAACGACTAGTATCCCATCCTTCTACATATGACCAACCATTCTTCAATGTACTCTGATTATTCTCTCAGTTTACTCCTTTATTTCACAAACACAACCCCAATTTGCGTTCATTCCTTATTTTATCAATTCTTCATCAGCATAAACGCCCCTGTAAGATTTCGCATCTGAAAAACATTGTACCATAGATCTATATCTTTTATTCCCCGACCATAGTTTCAATACTATACAATTAAACACGGTAACAACATACCTTCATGCAAAAATCCAAGCGCACTCAAGACTTACTTTACATCCACCGAAAATTTAATTGCACCAGCCACCTCTACCATTCACAAACTTTATACTACACTCTGCATCAATCTTTCTTCTTTTCAACCAACATACCATTCTAAGTATTAAACTCAGACACTTGTCCAGTTGCCCACCATCTACATTAACTTCACACCACAGACTCCCCTTCTCACTCACTACTATTTTTGTTTTAATTTAACAATTTACTTTAAAAACTTCCTCCTTTCACTCACTCTGCCAAACCTCTACCCAACTCTTCAAACTCTCTTCAGATTCATCACACCAAAAAAGGTCGTTAGCGCATATTAATAAGAGGCACCCTCCACTCTTTCATTCTCCATCATTCTAACGCCTTCACCTGCACACCTCTAATTCTTTCATAACCAAATCCATATACAATAATATTAATATTAATCCAATCATTTTAAAACTCGTATCTGTAACACTGCATTCACTATCGTCATACGGTATTTTGATTCCATTCAGAGCTACCACCAACACCAAATATCACATGACACTTCCTCAGAGCTTCCGCCTCTTAATCCTTATCATCGCTGGCAGAATCAACAAAATCTATGAATACAATATTATTCTCATCTTCATTTCCAATTCATTTTCAATGTAAAATTTGATCACATCCTCTACCTACTTCTAAATGAACTTTGTTCTTCACCAATCAGTCCCCAGTTACTTGATGTACTCTTTTATCCAAAATACCAGCATGTGTCTTCTTCCCTACAACATCAATAAACTAATTCCCCGATTGTTCCTACTGTTCCCCTGCAAAAATAAAGTTAGATGGGAATAAGAAAAAACCAACTCTTTTTTTTTCGAAAAAAAAAATTTTCTTCATGAAAAAAACCAGCCTGAAAAAAAAACAAGTTAAAATGTTTTTTCCGTTTTTTTTTTTTTCAATTAAGTTGTGAATTTTACTGTTTAATCAATTTATATTATAAAATTTAGCAAAAATATTCATAAAGCTTTGTTAACATTCGCCTACAATGGATGCGAAGCCCCTATTTAGGTGTTCAAAATTTTTATGGTTTTCATAATTTATTTTAATTTCTAGATCTTGATATCATAATATTTTTGTATGTTGCTGTCTATAATTGTTTTCTTCTCTGGTTTCAGCTTTCAGTTAAATTTAGAATTTGCCACTGTCCAAAAGTGTAGACTGTACGTTTTTAAGAAATAAAGTTGCAAACCCACATACACACATACATAACTTCTTTGTGTTATGTTGCAAAAACTAGTACTTATTTCTCATAATCTAGAACTAGAAAATTCTGAAAATTTGCCACTGAGAGAGTGAATTAATCGCTAAGCACGTAAGGCTTAAGAGTTTCTCCTTAGTTCCGCTTATACAGATGATCCCTCCTATCCTCTTTCTCTACTTCTCAACGAACTTCCATACGCGACGACCATATTCAGACAGATTATTCTGCTTACTCGTTTCTATTAATCAAAAAAATATGGCTGATCACGCTGATAGCCCAGTAAAATATGATGAGCTTACAGTTTAGATCACGCACCAGTAGTTCAGTACTCAGTAGTGACTGGTCTGGGAGTGGACCTAGTGATTAGTATCAAAAGCTGAATTTCCGAACAAAATTTATTTAGTCATTTCACATCATTCCTCCTTCATTTACGAATCTTGGATATAATCTTTAATTTCATATTTTTATTATTTAATTTGCATCCATTAACACTTTTGAGATTTGTCATTCAGACTCATTCTATATTAATATAATAACATTAATATTAAAGTAAATTAAAATATATTATATAGATCAGACTCTGGAGAGTGGTTGGCTTATCAAGCGGGAGAGAGGAAAAAGGAGGGAGAGGATGCAGCAACGCGAAGCGACAGTAATAGAAGGGGTTGAAATCTTGATCTGTGATCCATGTGAAGGTTGCAACGACTGATGTGTTGATGGTGACATCGGAGAAGGATTGAAGGACAGATAGAATTTTTGATTGTTTAAAAACTAAATTTGTTTTCGGGAAAATAATATTTTTATTAAATTAAAGTAACTTTCAAAATTTTTAAAAATAAAATTAATTTTTGTGAGTTTCTGCGTTCTGTGTTTGTTGTAACGATCGGATTTGTTGCTCTCTATAGTTCTTGATTTAAACTCGTGCTGATTCAATTGCATAATTCAGATCAATCTGGCTAATCTCCTCGAAGACTAAGGTGAAGAAAAAGTTTTGAAATCATGAATCCTTTTTGAAAAATTTGGACATTAGGATGAGTAACTAATTCATCGGACTGATTTTTTGCGGATGGTATAGCCAGTATGATATGTTTGTGTACAAGTAGTATCTTAGTACAAAAATTAACTTAAAATAGGTTTACTATGTTGAACTTAGGAAGTAATAGTTAGAGTACAGGATAGGAAGCCACGTGCGGGCCCTCTCACTCGAGAAATTCATCGTCATGCGGATAGTTTCTCTGATTGCCTATAGCAATTAGTGTAGAGTCGTTAGTGTTGAAATTAATTCGAAGACATATTCTCTCTGAAGTTAATAGAGAGTTTATCAGGTTGTTTGTCTAAGAAGGCAAATTGTGCATACATTTTCGTGCCTTAATCCAACTATACATCTATACAAGATTATTTCTCTAAAAATATATTCTAAGGTCAATTTAGTTAAATAGGCGCTCATTAAGGGTCGTAGTCATTTTCAACCTTTCAAAGAATCTGTTTTTTGTGGTTGTGTGAATAGTGTGTATGATGTCTTGTATGAGTACCCTAAATAAATTCTAAACTTCAGATGAATATTTGTGGGGGTAGGTTATGTGAGCTCACTTGTATCTCATTTTTCCTTAGTCAAAAAATATTTCAATTTCAAAGTTATGACAGTTATAGGCCGTAAGAGTCACTTTCAACTTTGATCAATAATTGTTTAGTTTTTTTTGTTACTAATCTTTTATTTACTATTCAAATCGAATATAATTATTGGTTATTATATATATGATATTCTTATAGTGATACGATCTATCTATTCTATCTATATTCTATCTTTCTTCTAGAGGTTTCATGTTCCTTGGGGTTCATTCTAAGGTTACAGAATTTTACAGCTGTAATCAATGTGTGTTTAGACCCAGAGATATCTAAGCCCTTCTTGATAGAATCACTAATAAAATCTAATGACTCACATAGTTTAAGCCATTTGAATCCCTCAAAGGCTACAAGTAAATTATTTTTTACTTTGATCAAATAGAGAGATAGGTGAACCTATAGATAATAATATAAAGATAAAAGATGCAGTATTACATACTTCTCATAAGAGGAATAGTTTAGAGCCTGTTAAAAGATATTTAAAAAATAAAGAATACAAATATAAATTAAAATATATTAGATAGTATAAATAGATTATATGAGATTTGACTTCCCTCATTCCTGTGAGCAGTTTCATAGAAAAGGAGTTTGTGTAGTCAGATTCTAGATAGTATCCATGCTCGTAAATGACTTAAATCGAAAAATTTTAGTAGTAGAATTAAAATTTAGAAGTAGGGATCAAAATTCGAACCCTCCAAATAAAACTATGCTCTCATTTATAGTGAATACTGTTCTTAGGGCATTAGATTATGTGTTTCTGAGTTTAAGAGTGGCGAACCAGTGAAGAACTACTCAAGTTGTCTTATATACAAAATAATCTGCTTGTATTGCAAAGATTAGTTTAAAGGTTCCTAGTAGACTTTGATTCAAAAGAAAATTTAGGTATACCATAATAAATTTCTTTACTATTTTGCTTAAAAAGATTAACACCAATATTTGCCATCATAAGGGTCATATTCCACATCATTTTACTAAAGAATCTATGTAGATTATTATATATATGTATAATATACAAGTTCTTAGAAACTTGTATAGATTTATACAAGATTTTTAGTAATTGATTAATAAATTTCTCGTTTAGTGATGATAATTATCAGGTTAAGAGAATTCAGTATATTATCTTTGAAAAATCCATTCACAGTATTTGACTGCAAGCAGTTATAATGCGACGTTAAAGGGTGAATTTATCTTTAAATGATAGTCAGGAACGCTCTATTTATATTTAATGAATGAAAATTGAAGAGAGTATATGAGAGCCTTCTCAATAGTCTATGAGGCAAGGCTACTGAGTTTATTCTAGTAGTATCACTTAGCACCCAATAAGTGTATTATCAAAATTACCTTAAAATTTGTGGTGTAAGTCATAACGATATTTATCGCAAGTTAAATTACACAGTTTTCCTCTGATGTGTAACTCTCAAATATTTGATAAAAGCGCTCTATAAGTAGAAGTTATCATTAAGGATGATTGTTTGACAGAACGTCATTGATCATTTAATTTAAAGGTCAAATTTCAAGTCAAGTCCCGTGTCACCATTAATACTTAATTTAAAATTTAAGAAAATTAAATACTTTCAGATTTTTGAATAAATTTATAGTAGATTATAAAATTAATAATGAAATTAATGGATAAAGTGCGTACACTGTTATATGAGTTCGCTTAAAATCTATAGTACATTACGATGTTCCTTGTGATTGCCAAATTAATATGCTTGCAAGGAATTTTCAAAATTGTACATACTAATGAAGTTACTTGGTGGGATATGAGTGTAAATGGATATGGCTTTATCCCATAGTATTGATTCTTCCATTTCTAAAATCAAAGTTATTCAAAAATCTTGTAAGTTTTGGATTCATCACTAAAGGTCATTTGAGATGTACCAATCTGCAAATGTTTATCAAAATACCTATATGAGTTAAGAATTATAAAGTTATGTAAATATGAAATAAAATCTATGCCCCAAATAGTTCAAGCTATTCATAAACTAGATACTGAGATTTCAGTGTCCTGGATGATACTTTGGAGGAGTTCAACTTTGTCTATTATAGTTTGCCAAGTTTGCCAATAATAGAAAAGCATAGTATATGATTAACGAGCTCTTATGTAAGCAAAGAGTAAAAAGTTGTCCACCCTCTAACAACTTGTATTATGTATTAGTATTAGTCAAAGCAACAACAAAGTTATATAAGTATTTGTTATGCATCAATTACTTTAGTAAGGATTGGTAGGTATTAAGTTTCGCTTCAGTTCTGATGCCATATCTAGACTGTGGCTCACAGAGGTACTACCTTTCT